>JADBJO010009135.1:35000-46891 GCA_016801955.1 Conus betulinus
TAACCATTTTGATATATTTCAGATTTGAATTAATTCCAATTGATTCAGAAGTAAATTCATTTTTTTTTTCTTTGCCATTTGTTGTCAACAAACACCATTTCGTGGCATCACAGTGTACACAACAGCCTACATTTTTGTGCAGTTTTTCTAACTTTTCTTCTGTTTTTTTTTTTTCTGTATGAAAACTGATAGTGTCCACATTTCTAAGGCTAGAATTGTAGAGGCACTCTGTCAAGAAAAAAAATAAGAAAGAGCCTTTTAAAGTGGATGGTTGCTGAAGGGAAAGAAAAAATATGCCTATCAAGGCATTGTACTTCAGGGTTTTATCATTAAGAGATCTAACTAGTGGGAATTACTTTTTTTTTTTTTCAAAGGCTTGGTCCATGCAACTAGATATCAGTATGACAAGTCTCTCTCTCTCTCTCTCTCTCTCTCTCTCTCTCTCTCTCTCTCTCTCTCTCTCTCTCTCTCTCATTACAGCATGTCAGCTGACCTTCAATAGTGTTTCCCCAGCCAGATACGGAACACGTGGCAGTACCTCGGGACATGTGTTATTGCTGTTGAAGAAAACTGTAGTGACCTGGTCGTTTCAACTGCAGAGGGGAGTCCAATCTCAGCACTGCCACGTCGTTCTCATGTGTTCTGCCTGTGCACAGAGTGTGACACGTCATTCCATGAATAATGTTATTCTATTTTCGGACGTCATGTTGTATGTGATGGGGGGGGGGGGGGGGGGGGGGGGGGGGTGGTTGGCCTTGTGAGAAAGTCTTAGGACTCTTGTTCCAATGTCTAGAATTTAAGTCACACTGAAGACATCCAGGCGCAGAGAGAATTTCTCTGTGGAGTTCACATTAGTGCAGAGTTTTTTTCGCTTCTAAATCAATTGGGTGAAAATTTGAAATTGGGGCCCCGTGTATGAATACATGCGTACGATATTTTTTTGATTGCACAACACATCCCATTCTCTGAAAATTAAGACCATTGTGACCAAGAGGAGTGGATAACTGGAAAGTGTGCAACACAAGCACACTAGTGTCGTTGTGTAAGACATTTGTCCACGAAGACAGTATGTGGCTGCCTTTATGGTAGAATAAAAATAGACGAAACGGAAAACAAATCTCACCTTTGGTGAGCCAGGTAATTCTAACCGAGAGATAAGGACAGAAAGAGAGAAAGAAAGAAAGAATGAAAAGTATGATGAAGAGAGAGAGAGAGAGAGAGAGAGAGAGAGAGAGAGAGAGAGAGAGAGAGAGAGAGAACGTAAAGGAGGAAAAAAAAGAAAGGAACAAAGAAAGAAAGGGTGAAAGGAAGAAAGAAAATAAAGAGAGAGAGAGAGAGAGAGAGAGAGAGAGAGAGAGAGAGAGAGAGAGAGAGAGAGAGAGAGCACGAACAAAGAAAGGAAAGAAAGAAAGAAAGAAAGGTAAGACGTAGGGAAGAAAGGAAGAAAGAAGAATGGAACGAAGGCAATCTTGTCTCTTTAACGACTAAAGTTAAGGAAAGGATTCCCAGATGAACAGTGAATAAAGAGCAACATTTTTTTATTAGTGTCTGAAAATGTTAGGGACTGTCATTCTCATGGCATATCCCACTGACAAACGCACACGCGTGCGCTCACACACTCTCAAACACACACACACACACACACACACACACACACACACACACACACACACACACACACACACACACACACACACACGCTCTTCTTTAGCCTCTTGACAAGTCTCATTCCACCAGACATTACCCGAATGTTTCTTTGATTTTACTGATTTTACTGTTGGAATTGATTCACTAGCAGCAGAGAGTACAGTCTTTTGAAATCGATCATACAATGTTTCTACATCTTGACTATTAATTTGTTCTTCATCAATATAAAATGAGCGTAACAAAAATGAAAATTTATTCCAGTTAGCAAATTTTTATAACAGTATTTTGGAACTTTATCGTGTGTTACATTGTTTGTTTCGGGTCTCATCGTTTCAAATGTAATGACAATAGGTAGATGGTCACTATTTAATGTGTCATTAAGAGTTTGCCAATCGCAAGAAACCGCTAGCTCTGGGGATATTATGTGTTAAATCTATGGCACTAGGATTATGTTTGGGATTGTCTGGAATGCGAGTTATATTGCCATTGTTTAAAAAGGTGGAGAGATGAGTCAACTATGTTCTCAGTAAAGCGGTTACTAGTTATGACTTGACAGAATAAAATAAAAGAATATAAAAGAGAAAAAAGATCCTAAGGAAAAAGTTTAAAAGCTTCTTGAGAAGAAAAGAGCAAAAAAAAAAAAAACGCACAAAACAAAGTAAATGCACAAGCAAAGCGGCAATACTGGTCTTCATTTTGTGAGAATGAGGTGTCAAATTTTAAAGATATGCAAAAAGCTTGGACACATTTAAAAACAATGAAAAATGGGGTTAACCTACCTCAGTGCCCTATCACATTAAACAATGCAGAGTTTCCATCAAATTTTGATAAGCTGAAGCTTTTGTTGATCTGTTTGCAAGAAACAGTAGCATAGACAACCTAACAACTAAAAAACACGTGAAAATGAAGAAAGAAAAATATTTATAATAGTCCACAGCCAGTAGAAGATCATTGTTTGAATACCTCAATAACATTGCAGGAAGTCAAAGAATGTATTATGAATTTGAATAAAAATAAATCAGTGGGCCTAGACGGCATTTCTAATGAAATGTTAAGTCATCTTCCACAAAATATGATACAGTTTTTGCATTCGTTTTTTTTAAAAAGATGTTGGATAGATGGTAAGATGCCCTCAAATTTGGAAGCATTCTATTATTGTGTCCAATTCACAAAAAGGGGAAACCACTCAGAGATATACATAGTTATCGACCTATTGCATTAACATCAAATACATGTAAATTGATGGAGAAGATTGCTTTAAAAAAGACTGTTCATCATTGTAATAAACATACAAATTATACCAATCAACCAAGCTGCATTTCAGTCAGGCAGATCATCAATAGAACATTTGGTCAAACTCACAACGCATGTAAAGCATCAGTTTGCACGTCGTAAAAACGTACTTGCAACGTTTTTTGATATACGAAAAGCCTATGAACAAGTATGGCACAAGCGGCTTTTGCTTAAATTAAAGAATATTGGTATTAATGGAAACATGTACAAATATATTCAATGTTTTCTGCATCGCAGACATATTCAAACAAGAGTAGGAAATACCTATTCTAACCCAAGACATTTACAAATGGGCCAAGGATCGGTAATTTCTCCAATTTTGTTTAATATTTTGATTTCTGATCTACCCAAAGGTCTTTCTAAAGATACAGAGTTAGCTCAATTTGCTGACGATATATGTCTATGGAGTAAAGTAACGATGAAACGAAATACTCTGTTAAGATCACTGAACTATATTAAAATTAAATACCAACACGAGCTAAATAAAATCATTACATTTGTACATGAAAATGGACTATCTCTTTCACCAGAAAAAAAACGAATTTGATGCTTTTTAATTCTGGAAATGATCCAAATAAACTTCCAGTTTTCACCTTAGACGGCACTCTTTAAACTACGTTAAAAGCGTTAAATTCATGGGTGTAATCCTTAGTAGTAAACTAACATGGAATACTCATATTGACCATATTTTTAAATAAAGCAAGAAAAAGTTTGAATTTCCTTAAAATTGTCAGTAAACAATCTTGGGGGCAAGACACTAAAAGTTTAACTGTTTTTAGCAGCAGCGTTGGTATGCTCAAGACTTACATATGCTCAGGAAGTA
Organism: Conus betulinus; assembly: GCA_016801955.1. Classification (NCBI taxonomy): domain Eukaryota; kingdom Metazoa; phylum Mollusca; class Gastropoda; order Neogastropoda; family Conidae; genus Conus; species Conus betulinus. The sequence continues at coordinate 38,764 of JADBJO010009135.1, forward strand.
TTTTTTTAATGCACCTAAAAATCTTTTAAATAAACTTCAGAGCACCGATTGCAAAGTCTTCAAAATCGCCCTTGGGGTTCCCCCACACACGTCAAAGTTAGGGACATACAACGACGAAGTGGGAGTTCTACCTCTATCTGAAATTAGAAAAGCTTCTACTTTAAAATTCATCTTAAAAAGTTTCTCACAAAAAAATTTTTGCTCGGAAGAGGTATGTTTAGATTAGGAAAAGGATTTTGGAAAACGTCCACAACATATACAATCCACAAATCTATTTATTTATTCATTTTCCTCAGATCTTCTAAATGATACAAAAATAGATAAAAATGATATCGCCGGAAAACCAATGTTTTCACCCATTCCAAAATGGGTACAATCAAAAGCTTCCTTTCACATTGATTACAATGATTTAACTAAAAAGGATTCTCCCAACATTTTGAGAAATTTTGTCTACTCTCACTTAGAAAATAAGTACAACCATCACTTAAAAATATTCACAGATCTCAGTATTAGATGATAATAGCACGGGAGCAGCTTTCATAATCCCTAGCTTAGAAATAGAAAAGTTATTTTATCTTGGTAAAAGTCTGTCTATATATAACGCAGAATTACTTGCTATACTCAAATCATTGGATTTCATTTTGAATTTCCCCATAAATAACAGCCAAATCGTAATATGTGCTGATTCAAAAGCAGCATTGAATGGTATTAAGTCTTCTAATTCATGTGTACGATTAGACATGATAACTGAAATCAATCATATAGTACACCTTCTTTCCCAAAAAAGGCATTATATATTACTTTTTTGTTGGGTGCCTTCTCATTTTGGTATATCAGCAAATGAACAAGTAGAGACAAAGTTGCAAAAAAAGGCAGCTCAAAACCTTAGCGGCACAATAACAATAAAAGTTCGCTTAGATCTGGCAGAATGTTTTTCTCTATCATAATAAAACATCTCGTGATAATGCAACAAAAACACTGAGGAACTCGTACATATATTATTATAACAATTGCATCAAATGTAATGACAAAAGCAATGGGATAACATCATACAAAAGATTTATTTTCTCATCCAGGGAGATTGAAAACTCGTTTAAAACTAAATACTGCAAAGATATTAAATGTATGTGTGGAGATTCTATAGTGTCTATCATTTACTGATTCATTGTCCCAAAAGAAAGAGCTTTTTGATAAATCAGGTATTGAGGGTTTTTGTTGATGGATCGACTCCTTTATCACTGTCTAGTATATTAATAATTTTGCTACTCTTGAATCTGTTTCAAAATGTTTATTAGGCTGTTCACTTAATATTTATCTTGAGCAGTTGTGATTGTTACCGTTACAATTCTAGTTTAAAGTTCTGATGAATAGGATGAGGTGGGGGGTTATGATTACATTCCTTACGAACTACTTTAAAACTTACACTCCCTTACACTCCCTGAAAAAAATGCATCTCTCTCATTCCTTACATCAAGTTCACTCTACACTATAATATTGTCTGAATCACTTTTAGTGGAAGGACGTTAAACTGAACAACAACAACAACAACAACAACAACACAACACACACACACACACACACACACACACACACACACACACACACACACACACACACACACACATGCACGCACGCGACCGTGCGCACACACACACATGTACACACACACACACACACACACACACTAACAAGGCACACACACACACACACACACACACACACACACACACACACACACACGCACACACACAAGCTGTTATGACTGACTGACAGAACGACTGTGTCATGGTACACCAGATCCAAAGTTGCGCGAACAACAACGGACTAATAGCTTCAGCTTGAACCATCTAGACGCGAGTCCATGTTACAAAAAAAATACGCACATGTTTGCATACATATGAAGAGACAATAAGAGGCACAACGGTCGGTCTATAGATCCTTATCGGTTCTTGCGTTTGAGTCCGAGTCTGAGTGAACATAAGCTTTCCCTCCTTTGTGATTTCAGCCGTACTCACTGTTGTAGTCGGGGTGGTTGAACACTCTCGCCACTTTTCGTGTTGTGTTCTGTGTCTTCGTTTGCCGAGACGTTGTGCTCTCCTGCGACTATGGACTACGTCGCACCTCTTCTTCTGCACACAGACCATCATCAACACTCTTTTCTCAACACACTGCCGTGCTCTCTCTCCCCTCGCACGCAGACAACAAACTAAGCTCCTTTCTTTATACCAGTGTCATACTCCTTGCTCTCTGCCTCCTCCCCTCACTCCCCCCCCCCCCCCCTTCCCCCTTTCCCCCCATGCTGACAACAAACAACGAGGTCTTCTTTACACTGAAATCATGCCCCCTCTGCCCTCTTCCCCCGCACACAGACAACAACGAACAACACTGTCTTCATTACACTGAGGTCATGGTCCCTGTCCCCTCTCCCTGCACACAGACAACAGTGAACAACACTATCTTCTTTACACTTAGGTCATGGTCCCTGTCCCCTCTCCCTGCACATAGAAAACAGAGAACAACACTGTCTTCTTTACACTGAGGTCATGGTCCCTGTCCCCTCTCCCTGCACACAGACAGCAACGAACAACACTGTCTTCTTTACACTGAGGTCATGGTCCCTGTCCCCTCTCCCTGCACATAGACAACAACGAACAACACTGTCTTCATTACACTGAGGTCATGGTCCCTGTCCCCTCTCCCTGCACACAGACAACAACGAACAACACTGTCTTCATTACACTGAGGTCATGGTCCCTGTCCCCTCTCCCTCCCTGCACATAGAAAACAGAGAACAACACTGTCTTCTTTACACTGAGGTCATGGTCCCTGTCCCCTCTCCCTGCACAAAGACAACAGCAACAACACTGTCTTCTTTACACACTGAGGTCATGGTCCCTGTCCCCCTCTCCCTGCACAAAGACAACAGCGAACAACACTGTCTTCTTTACACTGAGGTCATGGTCCCTGTCCCCTCTCCCTCCCCAACACTGTCTTCTTCTACACTGAGGTCATGGTCCCTGTCCCCTCCATCTCCACATAGTCCACCAGCAACACTTCCATTTCTAAAATTAACGTCATATATTCTCTACTTTCTCCCCTGAACACAGAGGGACCCATTAATTCAGATTCAGATTCAGAAACTTTATTATCTCTCGTTACAAGAAAAATTACATTTGTGACCGCTGCCCTAAAGTTAAGACATACATATTTATAGTTACAAACGTGACACTGGAAATTAAATTACTTACAAACAATAAAACATGCGTGTAACACCAAAATGGGAATTTCAATCTTTCTCCTCCTTTGGTAGTGCAAATAAAGTACACACTCAGCCACTCTTGATTATATATACATAAATGTGTGTGCACGTATGAGAGAGAGAGAGAGAGAGAGAGAGAGAGAGAGAGAGAGAGAGAGAGAGAGAGGTGATTTTAACACTCCCTACTTTACACTGACGTATTAATTGCACTCCCCACCCTTTACCCTGCATACCAATAATAAATTTTTACAGAGACGCCATAACAACTGTCCCTTTTCCCTGGACACAATCGACCCCCCACCCCCACCCCCGTTTTTTCAGTGATGCGTCATCCTAGCAAGCACCTTGCATAAGGACATCGTCCTTCTTTTAATGACGTCATAGTCAAGCGAGCACAACAACCATAGAGTAATGCTCTTATTTTCCCCCAAAATGACGTCGTATTCTCAGTGATCATTTTGAAAACAAGACAACATTCCTGTTCTCAGTGACGTGCCTCAGCACCCCTACATATAGAGAATTTTCCCCTTTTCTACGGCGACGTCACACTTTACGCCAGCACCCCCTACACCTCGCTCTTTTCTACCGTGACGTCAGGCTCCCAGCCAGCACCCCCGCCATAAGACAAACGCCCCCTTCCCCGCAGCCTTGCACGTCATTCTGTCAGCAATGGTGCCTAAGTTCCTGGTGGTTTAATGAGCGAGTATTCGTGGAAAGAGCATGTCGACTGAAAACGTAGACTGCTTGTGCAAGCTTTTGATAGAAAAAGGAAAAGGAAGGATTTTAAAGTCTTGTGCCTTGGCCTACTTCATCACGGGAATCATACAGCAGGCATGCGTGACTGACGTGCTATAAACGATAATATGGGGTGATTGGTTTATCACCTGTATGTAGGATGAACAGTTGAATCAAAGAACAAACTGGTTAACAGCGTCTTAAAGAGAGGCGTCGAGAATATCTTTACTTTATGTTTAGTTTTGGCAGGGTAGGTGTAAACGGTAAACATAATTAGGCTTATCAGGCTCAGCAAGCCTCAAGGTGAAATGTGGTAAAAAAAAAAGAAACGAAAGGGGGAGAATAGAATGATGAAGATTGATATTCTTTAGATTGAAATATTCTCTAAAATAATTTCAATTAAAAATCAATTTCCTTTTCTCTTCTCTTCTTGAGGCTTTTTCTAAAGAGAGTACAACAAGTAGACTTTTGTTGTTGTTGTTGTTGTTGAGAGGGGCATGGGCACAGTGTGTGTGTGTGTGTGTGTGTGTGTGTGTGTGTGTGTGTGTGTGTGTGTGTGTGTGTGTGTGTGTGTGTGTGTGTGTTTGGTCAGACGTTGACAGAAAACAGAGATTGAAGAGATGCTGTCACTGGCTGAGGGCCAAAACCAGGAAAGAAAAACAGCCACAAGTCTGTGAGCACCAGCGAACGTTACTTGTCAAACATAAAAGAAAAAACAAAAACTTTGAGTGCACGAGGACCTGTTAATATAATGAACTGAAATATGTGTGTGTAATTATGGGAAACCATGGCAGAAAGAATTTCATACACATAATGTACAAGTTTCATACACATAATGTACAACTTTAGTTAGCAATCAAAATGGAGAACTCTCTTTTGCTTTGTTCAATGTGGGAATGAGAGTCTGACACATATTCCTTGTCAGCTCCCTAACCACACGACAACACTCCCCTGGAGAAAGCTGATATGTCCCCTTCCCTCCCCGTCCCCCGCCCCCCTCCCTTCCCTCCCTCTTTCTTGTGACAGCCTTACTGGTAGCAGTGGGCTGCGGACAGCACGTGCGTGTTGTCAATGATGCTTCCTCCACACCAGTTTTCCCACTGTCCCAGAGATATTACGCTTGACCAGCACCAGAAACGGCCACTGGTTGGGCTCGCAGCTCTGTTCCCCCGATTATCTTCCCCTCTTCTTCGGGCTCCTGCCATCAAAAGGAGGGACTGAATAAGAATGCGTCACGTGTTCTCTCTCTCTCTCTCTCTCTCTCTCTCTCTCTCTCTCTCTCTCTCTCTCTGTCTGTCTGTCTGTCTGTCTGTCTGACTGAATATGTATACATATCTATCTCTCTTGCTATGCAAATATTTTCTCTCATAATTTTCAGCATATGTGCCGAGCGTGTGTGTGTTCTACTTTTGTTCTTGACCTCATTGCAGATAAGTCGGTGGCTTTTGCAATAAAACTGTTTGAGTTTGAGTTTTCTCTCTGTGTCTCTGTGTCTGTGTCTGTGTCTGTCTGTCTGTCTGTCTGTCTGTCTGTCTGTCTGTCTGTCTGTCTCTCTGTCTCTCTCTCTCTCTCTCTCTCTCTCTCTCTCTCTCTCTCTGTTTGTGTGTGTGTGTGTGTGTGTGTGTGTGTGTGTGTGTGTGTGTGTGTGTGTGTGTGTTAGATCGATTAGTAGAAAACCAGTCATCTACAATACAATAAGCTCAAAACAGTGAAATGATAACTTTTTTTAAGTATTTAATTGTTTTAAACGATGACTCGGAAAACTCAACTACAGAGGTAGATAATGAAGATTTATGCACAGAAGAGCCCGTCATTTAATATCAAATAACAACAGAGATAAGGTTGTAAGCAGGATAAATCATATTAAAATGCAACAAAAGTACGAGTCCGGATAAAGTGGTTAGTGTGAAATGTTCAAATGTGCCAACTCTGTTGTTATAGGCTTCTGTTCCAGAAGGCTTTTGATTCTCTTTTTTATTCATTATTATTATTATTATTATTATTAATTTCGTTTATTATATTATTATTATTATTATTCTCTGAATAGGAATATCCTGTGAAAAATTTTAAGGGAAATGGTGAGAAAGGGAAATTGTATGGAGCTGTGCGTGGAGTGTATGATTCTGTACTTGCATGTATTCGTGATAAAGGTATTTTGTTCAGAGATTTCAATTGCCCACGTGGTGTGAAACAAGGATGTTTGCTCAGTCTCCAGTTATTTGCATTTTTCATCAATGAGCTTGCAGTCGATATTTCAGAAAATGGGAAGCATGGAATTCAAATGTTACCAAGGGCTACCGAGTTATTCTTAATGTTGTTTGCTGATGACGTTGTTCTTCTCACAGAGACACACCTGTTGACTTGCAGAACCAATTAGACGCTTTGAAAAAAAAAAAAATGAAAATCAGATAGATTGCAACTGACAGTGAATCTTAGTAAGATTGAGATAATGGTTTTTTAGAAATGGTGGTCATTTAGCACAGCATGCGAGATGGTTTTATGGCAGATAAAAAGTTAAAGTGACAAATAGTTACAAATATCAAGGGATGTTTTTTACTACGAAATTCAGCTTGAATAGCTGGTCGTTGGAAATGGTGTAGGAAAGGAAAGAGAGGAGTCATTGAGATATTGAGAATAATGAAAAGATTGAATTTAACTGACGGGGCTTTGTTCTGGAAATTATTCGATGCCCGAATACAACCCATTCTGACAAATGCTTCAGAGGTATGGGGTCTGTTAGACAACAACGCCCATATGGAAAAAAAAAGTTCACACTTACGTAGCAAAGGGGTATAATGCATGCACCATTACATGCCTCAAACAAAATGGTTCATGGTGAAAGTGGACAATATCCCCTATTTATAGGCACGTATGCTAAATCAGTTAGATACTGGTTAAGATTAGTTTCAATTAACTACGACCAAACTCTGCAGCCAAGCATATAGAATGGTCTTGCTGCAAGTTTCTTGCTTCAGGAAAATTTAATAGGGTTTCTTGTATAAAGAAAATACTGACAGAAAATGGCCTTGGTATCGTTTAGCTTTTTCAGGGAGTAGGCAATACTAAACAGTTTTATTTATGAAGTCGATGATCGTTTAATTCGTTCTTACAGACAAAACTGGTATTCCAGCATGGATCAAAATGTCAAATCCGAATGATATCTCTCTTTTAAAAGTAATTTAGAAATGGAAAAATATTTTATAATTGTTCCGCATAAATGGCATAGACTAAAATTCCGAACTAAAACACTGAGACTCGATGGAAAAAAAAGGTTCGATGCACCAGATAATAAAGCATGCACCATGTGTGTAGAGAGAAACAACAATGAAAACAAAGTACAGTTTGTTTTTGTTTGCCCTGCTTACGCACATATTCCAAGGATATACAAAATTTTCAGTCGGTCAGCTGCACAGAAGAAAGGATTTCATCACAACTCTATCCAGTTGTAACGAAAACATTACCATATTATTTGCAATATGTATAGCAGAAGCCTATGATTTTCGAAGAAAGAATAGCACAAACAGTCTGTTGAGTTACAATTTTTGTGACAATACATAAATCCATATTCAGCACTTATTCTGTTTTTTTTATGGCTTGATGGTAGAAGAAATTTGATTAGAGAGTGTGCGCGTGACGTGTGTGTGCGTGTGTGTGTGTGTGTGTGGTGTGTGTGTGTGTGTGTGTGTGTGTGTGTGTGTGCGCGCGTGCGCGTGCGCGTGCACCCGTCCGCATGTGCATGCGGATGTATGTGCGTGTGTATGCACGATGCGTGTTTCAAGGTATGTGTGTATGTGCACTAGGGGGAGGGATGTTGTCCGCTCTTGTGTGGTGTGTGTAGGGTTTGAAATATTGGGCGAAATTCGTATGAGTTTGTCTTTACTTGCTGTCTATTAATGCAGTAACTGCAATCCCCTTGCCAACAGGGCTAAATTGCTTCTTCTGGCAATAACACGTGTCAGTGTCGGTGTCTTTGTCTCTCCCTCTCCGTCCCTCAACTTCGTCTCCTCTCTCTCTCTATCTTCTCTCATTCTTTCTTCTGTCTCTCCTCTCTGGCTCTCATCTCGGTCTCTCTGTCTCTGTCGTCTCTCTCTCTCTCTCGCCCTCGCTCTCCTCTCTCTCAAGCATTCTTTCTCT
>JADBJO010009135.1:50617-58117 GCA_016801955.1 Conus betulinus
TGTTGTGGGGCGCTAAAGAATACTTCTTGGGCATAAATTAATCTAGACCGCACAAGAGCAGAAGACAGTAATGTTAAGGTAGCTTTGTCTTGTCCCCAGTTTTGTTTGCTTATGATTTTTAAAAAGTTAAAACTTTTCCTCGCTTTATTCAAAATGTATTCAATATGTAGGTTCCATGAAAGCTTTGAAGTTAGATAAACGCCTAGAAATTTTACAGAACTAGCGTATTGTAGTACTGACCCGTTCAAAGTAAATTGAGGAAGTTTCTCAGGGTCATATCAAGAGTTAAAAAGCATTAAATTCGTTTTTTTCTGCTGAAGGTGAAAGTCCATTTTCATGTAAAAAGTCATTGATTTGTGTTTAGTTCATGTTGATATTTTATTTTTATGTAAGTGACAGATCTTAATGGAGTCTTTCTTTTCATAGTGTGTGTGCGTGCGCGCGTGTGTGTATGTGTGTGTGTGTGTGTGTGTGTGTGTGTGTGTGTGTGTGTGTGTGTGTGTGTGTGTGTGTGTGTGTGTGTGTGTGTGTGTGTGTGTGTGTGTGTGTACGTGCGTGCGTTCGTGTTTGTGTGTGTGTGTATGTGCTTGTGTGTGTGTGCTAGAGAGAGAGAGAGAGAGAGAGAGAGAGAGAGAGAGAGAGGAGGAGAGAGAGGGAGAGAGAGAGAGAGAGAGAGAGAGAAGGGACAGTCCTCCTCATGCTGACAACAGGGACAGAACTAAGCCAGGTGGGACCACCATCCCCGGAAGCTTCAGGAGCGCCTGGAGGTCCTCCAGAGGACGGGGTCTGTCTATCTCCATGAAGAAAAACTATGAATGTGACGACCAGCGAGCGGACGAAGAAGATGAACAGTTCAACCCGACAGAACAAAAGGCCACTCAGCTTGGCACAACAGAGTATAATACAACGCAACCGAATTCCACACACACACACACACACACCACACACACACACACATATACATATATATATATATATATATATATATATATATATATATATAGAGAGAGAGAGAGAGAGAGAGAGAGAGAATACCACTACTAAATGCCTAATAAAATTCTTAAAATGCTCGACCCTTGGGGAGCAACATCTGTTAAAAATAGAATGGTAAAAGGAAGTTTTAAAATCGACAGGTCTGTTTCGAGCGCTGGCTCTCCTCAGGATGGTTTTGGGTTGTCTACTGCCGGTGTTACATGGCCCAATGTCACTGTTTACACGTGCGGATTGGCTGCACGTGTGTTCGGTTTTCAGGTTGTTTACAGTTGAGGTTGCGTTTGCTGACAACGATTTCCATTTGTGCCTGCAGTTGTTTACTATTTCTACTTTAGTATTAGAGTTGCTAAGTGTGGTTTGCATAGTATTAACCATTTTTCTGTTGAACATAGGTTGCATCTTTTAGGAATGTTGTTGTATGGTGATGCCCTTTTTATGATTTTCCAAGATATGTTATAGTTTATTTTTTTTTGTCTTTAAGTCTCCAAATATATTTGCTCAGTTCTGTTTGGTTTTTGCATTTTTCTTTGTTGAATGAAGACTGGTTACGAATGAAAGACAGGCAATCAAGTTAGTCTCCAAACCTAATTACCAAGACTTCAGACAATTTAACCCCACCTGGTTGGCATCATGATGAAGAAACAAAAGGTAATGTTGGACACAAGTCGGTGTTTATCGGGTTCACTGTGTTAGAACTGTCTAAGCTGCTGATGCTGGAGTTTCTGTATGACTACTTTAAACCGAAGTACCCCCCCGTCTAGAGTCTTATACACAGACACTGACTCATTTATTCTGGACGTCCCCACTGAAGATTTTTACAAGGACTTAGAAGAAGAAATGGTAAAGGGATCAGATGGGTGGTACGACACATGTGACTATCCTAAAGACAGTCCTTTGCATTCAACTGTGAACAAGAAAGTTATTGGAAAGATGAAGGACGAGCTGAATGGGACAGTCATCCAAGAATACGTCAGCCTGCGGTCAAAGATGTATAGCGTTGCCAGTCAGACCTCGGTAATCAAGAAAGCCAAAGGCATAAGTAAACCGGTTGTCAAAAAAAATATAACTCACGACAATTACAAACAAGCTCTATTCGAAGACAAAGTATTTCATCATACAAGCGTTAATCTGCGATCAACTCTTCATCAAGTAAACACAACAGCTGTTAACAAGAAATCACTAGTTTCTAATAACAACAAGCGAAGAACCGTCTCTCCGGAGTTTTCATATGCTATAGGCCACTGGAGAACTAACTAACCCGGGTTAGAAGTTGACCTGGGTAGAACTTGATTAAGAACTTAACCAGTACTTGATTTAAGAACTTAACCAGTACTTGATTAAGAACTTAACCAGTACTTCTCCACTTGTTCTAATTAACTTAACTAGTTCTTTATAGGTTCTTGACAAGTCCATTTAAAAAATCTAACTCATCAAAAATGGATCGGGGTCTGATTTTTTTTCAGCGATTGGTTCTTCTGCTTTTATTTCTTTTGTGGGTTTTTGTGTCTTTGTTGTTAGGTATGGCGTTAGATAGTTGTATGCCAATAAACCCCCCAACCCCACAACTGCCAGCAAATAATACACCCCACGGTAAGTTTGTAATGGTGGTGTTAATTTTGGCGATGGTGGTGCTGGTGTATTATTATCTGATAATTTTTGTTTTGCTGCTTGGTTTGTTTTTTGCAGTCGGTTCCATTCAGCTAGCTTTTTACCAGCCGCAACACGGCCAGGATTTTTAGTAACACTACTCACTTGTGAAAGACTCTCCTGTGTCTCCTGCACCTTCTCCGGTGTCTTCTCCGGTGTCTTCTCCGGTGTCTCGGTCATTCTTTTTAATAGCATTAAAATTAATATGATTAAAAGTAATTAACCCCATAATGAATGGGCATAACAGCGTTCCGAATCTGTAATACATGTCGCATGCTAGAGACTCTAGCGATTCGGATAAAACCGGGTCTTGTGTCAAGTCATATTTTAAGTCTTCTTCTGAGTCAATCGGCGCCATCTTGCCTACTAACTTGGCATATAAACTAATCACTGTCTGCCCCACTGATCTAACCATTTTGGATCCTAGCTGAGCTTCGTACCTGGCGTAATACTTCTCAACGTCTGAAGCAGACAACTGCTGAATCTGTTCGATGCTTAGTTCAGTACCTAAATACTGCCCTCGTTTTGCCACACGCAGCCAGAGAGTATAATCTCTCTTTGTGACGAATGTCTGCTGCGGGATCTGCTGGCTCCTCGAACTTTAATAAATCATTGAACTCCATTTTTATAAGCCTTTTTAAAACAATAATACTTTTAAAACACTTAAAATCCATGAGTTTAACGCTGGTTAATCATGCAGTGCCTGTTGCTGGTGTTATTGTTTATTCATCTCTTGCAAACTGTTTGCTGAGAATAAAACCTCCTAACCTGGGAAAGCTAGAAGACTCGCCAAAAACTAGTTGCAATCTTATTTTTGTCTTTAACGACGAAGGATTACCTGATAAAAAGGCATATAGACACCCTTTCATATTATGATTATTTTAATTATATTTTTAGTTAATAACAAATGAGCAGCGCCAAGATATCAATACTATCTACCACTCAGCTGTAATTGGTGGCCTTAGTATAGGTTACAGCGTGTTAGGTAAAAAACTTGTTTAGGATGAAGCCGGCTGACCTAGGAAGGTTAGACATCGAAGACATTGTTAAGGTTATAGTTGTAATAACTGCCGGCATTGCAACGAAAGACTTTCTAGTTGCTCAAAGCATTATCCCAGAAAATATTAGTACATAAAAATATTAATATATGAAAAGGATGTCCGGGTTGGTTATGATGGTGGGAGGAGCAATTGTTAATGCATTGGCGTTCTCCGGCAGCAACTACATGTTCAGTAAACTACGGTCCCGATGAAGAAAGAGAACGTCATAACAAGGCAATGGAGGCTTTAGCCAAAGCGCAGGACGCTTATGAGAAAAGAAGGATTGCCCACTTAGACTTCATTATATAAAAAGTTAAAGGAACAGGGGCATGCGGCTCACACATTCACAGACGTTGATGAGGCAATGAATGAGTATTACTTAGTAACGGGAAAGAAGTTTCTAACGTCAGCGCCCCCAGACCTGTCTGACTATTTTGAACCATCGGAGGATCAGAAGGCTGCAGAGATAGCTTTTATTGTAGTTGGCATGACATCGGTCTATCTTGTGGCACATTTTCTTGTGTAAAAAAATGAACACAATATATTATTCTCCTAAGGGTTATTGGAAAGGAAAGATTGCTATTGACAAACTGAGTAAGGCTGCTGGGGTGTCTGAATCAGAAGCGAAAGACTGGCTTTCGAAGCAGGCAATTTGGCAAATATATTTACCAGCGCCAAAAAGAATAATCAGGCCTAAATTTGTTAACTCAGTTTCCGAATGACACCCATCAGATGGACTTGTTGTATTTGCCTATTGACAAAGTCAGAAGAAAAAGGTTCAAGTATGCTCTGACAGTAGTTGATATGGCATCCAGATATAAAGATGCAGAGCCTTTGACTGACAAAAGTTCAATTGCTGTGGCTGTGGCTTTACAACAAATATACATGCGAGGCCCATTAAAGTATCCTAGGTTGATTCAGGTTGATGATGGGAAAGAGTTTAAGGGAGCAGTCAACCAATTGTTCTTAAGACACCGGGTTACAGTTAAGAGAGGGATCCCTGGCAACCATCGTTCTCAGGCACTCGTAGAAAACTTTAATAAAAACTTAGCTGAACGACTGTTTACCTATCAGTATTACAAAGAGATTATGGATAGGGCTCGCAACACAGAATGGGTTAGCAGATTACCTGCAGTCTTGCGTGCCATGAACAATGAAGAATTTAATGGTCTTAAGCCTGTGAACGCGATTAAATTTTAAAAAAAGTAAGCATTGCTGAAGGCGTGCAAGGGCAATCCCAGAAACTCTTGCCGTTCGGGCTGAAGGTAAGATATTTATATGCTCCCGGAGAGGCAGAAGGTGATGTTAGAATTAGAGCTACTGACCCTGTATGGAGTGTGGACATATATGAAGTCGAAAGAATAATGAAAACATCCCCTCCGGTGTATTATTTAAGGGAGACTGAAGGTTCCAGACAGCCCGCCCCCAAAGATCGTTTGTTCGTGAAGAGCTTCAAGTTGTCCCACCAGACGCAGTACCTGTTTAAGTAAAAAAAAAAGCTATTTTTTTTTTTTACTGATCTGGTTATTTAGAAGTCCCTTCAGTCCCTTCAGGAGAAGTCCCTTTAGGAGAAGTCCCTTCAGCTGATGGAGGTGTTTCGTCTGTTGTTATGAATGTAGTTTTTCTAAGACATCAATATAATCATCATCCATTGAGAATATCTCATCCAATGTATAATATAGTGGCTAGTTGGGGTCATTTTTAAAACCAGAACATCTAGGTAATTCGAATTCTTTTTGGGTTCAGCTGATCGGTTGTTTGTTTTGCGATGTTTAGTTTAATTGCCTCGGTGTCTATCTTTTCGGAAGTAAAAGTCTTTCTCCACTTCTTTTGAGTTCAAGTTTTTGACGTTTGTAATCATCGCCGTCAGTCATGATCCGTTGAAACTCTTCGTCGGTAATCTTTCCATCCAGCAATGCTTTGCTTATCGTTAACTTTAATGAATGAAGTTTGGCGGTTGCCAAGGCAACAATTGCCGTATGTTTCTGAAGTTTGGGAGTAATCTTCTTTAATACTCCACTAGCAATCACAGACACAGCGCCTAACCCTAAACCGACACTTCCTAAAGCTATAGACACCGGCGCGCCTACTCCAGAAGCCAAAAAAAGCAACACTAGACCCGGTACTCACACTTCCTACAACCGATGAACTTGTAATCATGTAAGAGAGAGCATTCAAAGATTTAGCTCTGATGCGGATGACAACAATCTGGGGCCAGATGAAAAGGCTAGAATCCAGCAGAAAATACAAGATTTAATGATAGAAAGATCGGCCCGGTTAGAAGCGCTGGCTAATAATAGAGCACAGCTAGCATCGCAAGTAAGCAGAATTAGAGAGACTATATAAACAGAATACTTTATGAAAACACTACACTGGCAGAAAGAATAAGGACTCTGTTCAGAGAGCAGGGGATTACAATAGTTAGCATATTAACGGCTGTTGGGTTTGCTATCTCTACACTGGTTTATGCATTAACCGGTGGTGCACCAACAGCGGGGCCAGCACCACCTCCTCCAACGCCTCAGCCCGGCAAAAAGTTGGATTAGAAAACAATTGCATCACCTGGCAAACATTAAAAAAGTTAGCGGCTAAAGCAGCTGATGCTCTGCCGGGCATAATAGGCAGTGTTGTTAGTTGGGTTCTGTCTACTATAGGCAAAGTGGCTGGTTACATGGCCGACCATCTGTGGACATTGGGGGTGCTTGCTATTGGATTAATTTTTAGTGAAGTAAAGTAAAGCCAGTCCGGTAAAAGTTAAAAACACAACAAGAGCTGTCTTTTCACTAGTGTGTCTGTCAGGGTGAGGCACATTAACAGGTGGTGCTGGGTCTTTCTGATGGTGCTGATGGAGTTGGCGCTGATGGGGTTGGGTCGCTTTCTCCAGAGCTGGGTACTTTTTTCAATGTGGATGGAGCAGGCCTTGTGTTTAAACTTTGATTGTGCCCTAAGTTTTGATCGTCTCCGGCTATAAGGATCTCATTATTATAATTCTGTATCACGCCAATCTGCAGTCTGAGGTCGGATGGGCAGCATGTACAATCCATGACCCACAACAAAATCAACCTTGGACCTGGCGTGTACAAGAACGTTCTGGTACCTTTCGATGCTGGAGGGCAAATCAACAGCGGAGTTAATGGCGTCTTCTAGATTGGCCAAAAACTGTTTTCTTGCGTCAAAGCCTGTAGACTGATCCACTATGCTAGATTTGGTCTGCGCTTGGGCTCCTAAGAGACACCAAACGTATGTCCTTATGGAGTCATTAAGCCTTTGGACTCCGGGCATTGTTAGGCCTTCACTTTCATCTAAGATAAAGGTTGCCCAGGCATTGGGGTGTTTCTGTTCTATGGTTGCCAATCTAACCACAGAGTCTGGCCTAAACCCAGTGTGCCCAGGCCAATAATCATAGCTATATTCTCTTTTGGTGCCCCACAAATGAAGCGTGCCCATCCCGTGGTTGCGCGGTCTAACTTTTGTCTAAAGTCAGTTGAGGGTTTGATGTTAAATTCGTTGCAGATTCTTTCATAAGCAGTATTGTCCATTTGGTTGTTAAACGGAGAGAAGGATTGGTCGTTTGGGAGAGGCACCTGTAGCTCTGTTAAAATGCGTCTGAACTGATAGTAAACATGAAAAGCATAAAACTGACCTTACCAAGAGATTGGGGTGGTGTAGATGGTTTTGCGTATGAGACACCGCAGCCGGTAGTTGCGCAGTAAATTGCAAAATTTAACTGGTTCTGAAAGAAAATCATGGGCTGGGTTGTCCATAATTTTGGCACTCCGTCATTTTTTTGGGGGGGGGTTTTAAGTATTTTTGCAGGGGA
>JADBJO010009135.1:63117-87156 GCA_016801955.1 Conus betulinus
ACGTCCATGCACAACATTCAACCTGAGCCAGGGAGAGCTACTCCTCCTCGCCCCGTTCACCATGCTGGACTGGGTTGCCTCCCATCCTAAACAGTTTTGGAGGATTGGCAGGTCTGAGGAAGTCATTCAACCTTGTGACGTGTGTGTGGGCAGTATATCCTTTACACTGGTTCTCAGCCATTTGGTCAAAGAAACCAAGTATGGGATTTGTACATGAATAAAACAAATGAAACGGAAGTCAAACCAACATGTTCCCTTTACACATCAGACGATGCATTGTGCTTTTTTGTTTGTTTGTTTTCGTCCACTCTTCATCCTCATCGTCATATCCCTTTTGTCGCAGTCTCGTCGTCATCGTCGCCTCCGCGTTTCCGTTACTATTATTTACATCGAGTACAGAATTAGAGATGAGTTGGGAAGATACCGAGAAACAGATTTACATTTACTGTGGCCTAGAAAACCCGTTGGAATCGCCACAAATTGCTTTTTGAACTGCTTCAGGCATCTGCTTCGGGAGGTTATTTCCACAAGAAGAAATAATTTTACCTCCTAGAGACCAGTGGTACAGCTGAAACTCTCAGTTTTTACATTTTCGCAGAATGTGTAGTCTCCCCACTCATTGTTCATGAAGATAAATAATAACGCCAGCTGCGTATGATTTTTTTTTCTCCAATTTGATCGAACATCTTTTATTTCAAATGTTAACAGACAAGCAGAACAAAACCCTTTTGTTCACTATCTCATCTTTTCTGTGAAAAGACCTCATGATTGTCTTCATGAAATCAGCACAGAGAGAGAGAGAGAGAGAGAGAGAGAGAGAGAGAGAGAGAGAGAGACGTCCTGCTGTAGTCAGTGTTTTCATTTTCACTTGGTGGGAAGGGTTTCGAGGCCACAGATCTATGAGAGGCACTTATAATTTGCGAATGTATTGATAAATGCTCTTTTGTTCGGAAATCCATACGAATGAGGTCATCTCGCATTCCATATAAAGAATATTTGTTTTCTCGCGTTTCACATGAAGGAGAAACATTTGTTTTCTTGCTTTGCTTGTGAATGAGAAGGTGTGCAGTCTAGGAGAAGGACGGCGAGTTGTTGAGATTGAACCTTCTGAGATCAGAAACAAATGTACTGTTTATCTCGATTCGTTTTATCCTTAACACGTACAATTAGCATGTCATAATGCATACAGGCTATTTTCTTTAAGGGTTTACATTATCTGTAATCATATTACATTACAGTTTTTAAATATGTGCCGACGTTAGTTTATCATCGGCCTTGTAGCATACACAGAGCGACAGACAGATAGAGAGACATCTCAGAATGTATTTAATTGCTTTAAAAGAGAAGCAGATAACCATGAAAAGTCGAGTGTTCTATTTTAATAAATAGGAAGACAACTAACTCTGGAGGCACGTGGTATTATGGAAATAAAAATGTTGTGTTACGAACGATTGTAAAAGACACGGTCATCCCTGTTTGTGACAAAACTAAGTCTTTTGACTGAACCCTGAGAAAACCAACGTGAAATATGAAGTCATGTCGCAAACTCAGAAGAACAGTTTTTCTTACTTTTTATATGTGCATCATTGAAATGTTATCAGATACTGGTTGAAAGACATTTCACTCTATTCGTTAGGAATGTATAGGTATACTTGTACAGTACTGTAAACACAGCATGAACCTGGCCACATTAACTGGGCACAAAAACTGCGAACATCTTAACAGAAAATTGATATGGCAATGCATAGTTCAGATATGGTGTCGGACATGTCTGTGTTTACTTCTGATTTAAAGATATATGTCACATTGAGAACTAGAGAGGAATGAAAGTGTAGACTTGTTTTCAGTTTTTCTTTTGTTATCTCCGACGAAAAGAAGCATTCATGATATATCATTACAAATGGCACAGAAACAGAATTCCAAGATTATGACAGAGAGTCCGTAAGTTTAAGAACTATAGTCAGTTTGTGTTGAAAAGGTGAAACATATGTTTTTGCCCATCATCTGTAAATAGAATGGAAAATATTCTTTGTTTCATGTTCTATTGTGCTGCCTAAGACTATGTCTGTGAGCACTCTACCATACTACAATAGTTCCATGGAATTCAAAATCAGTATAATATTGCAAAAGAATCATCCTAAGTAGCCCCCAAAATATGATAAAACCTGTTGCTTGAATCATAAAACAAGCAGTTTGGATAAGAATGAATTTGATTTTCAATATGATCCTGTCACCATGTGCACACACACACACACACACACACACACACACACACACACACACACACACACACACACACACACACACACACACACACACACACACACACACACACACACACACACACACACGCACGCACGCACGCACTCACGCACAGACACGCACGTGTGTGTGTGTGTGTGTGTGTGTGTGTGTGTGTGTGTGTGTGTGTGTGTGTGTGTGTGTGTGTGCGTGTGCGTGCGTGCGTGCGTGCGTGCGTGCGAGCGTGCGTGCGTGCGTGCGTGCGTGCGTGCGTGCTTGCGCGCGAGCGTGCGTGCGTGCGTGCGTGCGTGCATGCGTGCGTGTGTGTGTGTGTGTGTGTGTGTGTGTGTGTGTGTGTGTGTGTGTGTGTGTGTAGACGTCTGCCTGTGTTGTTTCTTTGTGCCTGTGGGTGTCTGTGTGTGCGTGCGTGCGTGCGTTGCGTGCGTGCGTGCGTGCGTGCATGCGTGTGTGTGTGTGTGTGTGTGTGTGTGTGTGTGTGTGTGTGTGTGTGTGTGTGTGTGTGTTCAAAAAGCACTAGATTCCTCATATTATAATAAGAGGAAGCTAGCAGTTAATGCTGCTAAAACTCAAGTAATGATATCTAGCAGTGCTAGGCTGAACAAACAGGATACATTTTATTATGGTAATGAAAAAGGTGATGTTGTTATCAGCTTCAAATACTTAGGGGTAAAGTTTAATCGAATGGGTTCTTTTTGCTGAATGTAAGAAAATACTGTTGATAAAGCGTCATTAGCCATGTTTAAATTGAAACAAAAGGAAAGAACAAAGGATTTACCTACTCATGTTATTTTAGATTTGTTTGTTAAAATAAACTGTTCCAGTATTATATGGTTGTGAAATATGGGGATACGAAAATTTAAATATTATTGACAAATTTCAGCTAAAATTCTTAACAGACATATTTGGCTTAAAAAGATGATTCATTTTGGGGCTACTTTGGTTCAATCTCCTGTTGGAAAAATGATGGTTAGGTTGTATCTTTCATGTTACTTCCATGTTTAACGTGCATTCAAAACATACTTGTACAATCTGTCTTTGACTGTGTTTGGAGCAATCAATCTTTTACAGACGTCAATACATTATGAAGGAATGTCAAAATAGTTTGCAATGCCCTTTTCGTCGAACATGGCAACGTGACATTGAAACTAGCAGTAAATGTTTTTTTTCTACAAATTTTATAAATACGATTTTAAGGAAGGGAAATATATTTCAAGCTTACCAGATGTTTATATTTACCGTCGTATCAAATTTAGATATTCTGATAATAAATTACCAATTGAAGCAGATCGTCGATTTGCTACTCCGAAAGAAGAAATGTTATGTAATAAATGTGACATGTCTGCAATCGGTGATGGATTTCATTTTATCATGGAATGTTCATCATACGTTACTTTGCGCAACACGTATTTGCCAAAAGATTTCTCTCCCCAATCTGTCCCTGACTTTTGTCAAATAATGTTTTCCACTAATCGAAAACAAATGCTTCTATTGTCAAAGTATATTAGGTTATCTAAAGTATTGTAAGTTGCTGGGCTATGTCAGCATTGACTGGCAATTTATGTTTCAGTTTTGCTTGTGGCTTTCCATTTCCCTGTTATTGCTGTAAACTCACCCTTCCTTCATACCCCAAAATGGGGCAAAAGGATTAAGTATTGTGCTTGTTATTGGTGTGTGTGTGTGTGTGTGTGTGTGTGTGTGTGTGTGTGTGTGTGTGTGTGTGTGTGTGTGCGTGCGTGCGTGCGTGCGTGCGTGCGTGCGCGCGCGCGCGCGCGCGCGCGCGTGTGTGTGTGTGTGTGTGTGTGTGTGTGTGTGCGTGTGCGTGCATGCGTGCGTGTGTGGGCGTGTGTGCGTGCGTGCTTGCGCGCGTGCATGGGCGTACATAATACTAAAATGTGCTGTCATTCTTTATTTCCACCGTTTATCTGAAGGTCCTACTGCCATGTGAAATAGAATCTTTCCCATTGTCACTGTTATTATATCTCGTGTGTCCATGTATTGTTTTCATGAACAAAGGATAGACAACGTCGAGTTTCCCAGGTTGTACGGTCTTAACGGGAAGCCAGACTAAATCCTATGTCTTCCACAAACATAGGGTCAACGATGTGAAATCCAAACTGTCATTCTGAGGATTACATGTGTTCATGGATGTGAGATACGCTGAACAAAGACAGACACCCAACCTCAGACAGAACAGTTAAAGAATGAATATGATTTACAAACATTTTGCTGATCAAGGGCATGTAGTATTCCGTTGGCAATGAGAAGAGACTGGTAGACGTCAAATAATAAGGTGGCCAGTCTCAGAGGAATTGTTCTTGCAAGGAGAATTTAAAATGAGAGTCTTAAAAAAGTGACAAGAAGCTGGTGTTCTTGTGAGTGCCCAGTGTTCTTGTGAGTGCCACAATGCCTACACGTGTTTTTATGGACAGAACGTAAACTGCGATTTTGAGGCTGAAAATTGGTGTTGTTGTTTTTCATATGCTTAACTGAGTTGTGATCTCTCTCTCTCTCTCTCTCTCTCTCTCTCTCTCTCTCTCTCTCTCTCTCTCTCTCTCTCCTCTCTCTCTCTCTCTCTTATTCCTTTCTCTTCATTCTCGCGCTGAATGTAAATATTACCTGCACAGTCTGCAGTTACTGGGTTTAACATGTGCGTTGATAGTGCTGATGCTATCAGTCTTTCTGAAACATACTTTTCATACGCACCATGAACGTTTTCGTTCTTTTACCAGTTGGTTCCTTTCTCATCATCTCTCCTTTTTGCTTATTGAGATAACGTTTTTTCGGAGGAATAAATACAAAACTGGGTTGAAGCGGTTTTACGCCGTAAGCGTGCTAAAACCTGTTATATGTGACAACTGTAATAATGATAGCGTTTTGGCCAACATGATTTTGTCAGACAACCATATGTTTGTGGGATCCAATTGTTTAGCTGTTCTTGTAACGATCTATGTTTTATGTGTTTTTATTCTTCTTTGATGAAGGGTGCATTACGTTTGGGTGAGAAGTATATATCTATTTCCTTGACTATTGTGCGCGTGTATCGCTGTCTTGTTTCTGCCCAAACACTCTGTTTTCTTTCTCATTGATTTGTGTTTCAAACAAGCAACAATTCTGACACAATTCTTACATCATGTTTGGTCTACAAAGTTGCAGCAGTTTTATCAACAATGTATTTTGTTTCAGTTTTATGTTGAAATCCACTTTCGATTTTGTCGTTCTATAGGTCTATGTCTGTGATGTTTGCCTTTTTTTTTTTATTTAGACGGCTAGAAGCTTAACGACTAGATGCAAGGAGGGGGAGCTTAGCTGATATCCTCGTCTTATCCCGCTTCAGTCAGAAACCACACTGATAGCTACCCTCTATTGTTAATGCAGCTCCCCATATTTCTTGATATTGTAGATACCAGCTTTTAGGGGAAAAAATGTGTAAACTTGCCAACATCTCAGACTTGCCAACGACAGTCCACCAAGACTATTTGGTGAGAATGAAGAGATTATCGAAATATGTCTTGGAAAACGATGATTTTTTTTTTCCAGAATGACAATCTATGGACAATTCCAGACATACACCAAACCAACTCAACTACAAGACAGTACACAGCTGATAAAGTAGATGAACGCCATCCAATGGAAATGGAGAAAGTGGTTCAGCCTCTCGTTTATCAACGAGTTCCATTGTCCATGTTCCTCTGAGACCTAGAGTGCGAAACACATCTACATCCTTCATCCTTGCCTGGTTTTGAAAAAAGCCTTTAGTCAAACAATTCTGGAAGATCAGCCAGGATGAATGGCACTGAATTCAGCTGGTGGCACTCGAAGCCCTCTTGATCATCATTACCTGGGAAGAAGAAGAGAGACCCAAAGACTTCGGGGATGAAGGAAACGTGTTTATGTGTCGAAACAAAGGCAGTTCAACTGGTTTGGTTTGGACAAATTTGGCACGTGTCTTCAACATTTGTCTCATCAACAACATCTCAGAGGAGATCTTGCCTGAGGCACAGTGCGGTGTTCATCCTGGCCTCTGTACAATGCCCATGATTTTTTTGCCATGCATGATTACATGGGAAACGCCTGGAGCGAAACCCAGCCCTCTTCACAGCCATCATAGATCCCACCAAGCTGGCTATGAATGATTATATATATATATATATATATATATATATATATATATATATATATATATATATATATATATATATATATATATGTATATATAATTGTAGCAATGAAACTTGCATTGGTAACAGGCAAAGATGATTAGTCTCATTGATTTTGATTCGTTTCTTCATGTTGTCATTTTGTACTTTCCAAGCATATGTTTATGTTGTTAAGCAGATGTTCATATTGATGACAGTAACGATGATAATGACGAGAAGAAGAAGAAGAAAAAGAAAAGAAGAGAAAGGAGGAAAAGAAGAAGAAGAAGAAGAAGAAGAAGAAGAAGAAGAAGAAGAAAAAGAAGAAGAAGAGAAGAAGAAGAAGAAGAAATAATTGAGAAGAAGGAAAAAAAGAAAAAAAAAGAGAAGAAATTGTGGTACAAATTGAAGGAAAGAAACAGCTAAGGAAACAGAAAGAAGACTAGAAGAGAGAAAAAAACGAAACAACAAAAAGGCAGACATATAAAGAGAGAGAGATAGAGAGACGAAATCAGGGGCATGGAAGGAGGGAAAAAGTGAGAGAGATAGAGTGAGAGACAGACAGACAGACAGACAGAGACAGAGAGAGAGAGAGAGAGACAGAGAGAGAGAGAGAGAGAGAGAGAGAGAGAGAAGAGAGAGAGAGAGAGAGAGAGAGAGAGAGAGAGAGAGAGAGAGAGAGAGAGAGAGAGGAGAGAGAGAGAGAGAGAGCAGAGCAGACGGACAGACATGACAAAAACTGGAATCAGATGAACGATTAACACGCTACTATCGAAAACAAAAAAAAAAAAACAAAAGTCAACAACAGCAAAAACAACAACAATGACAAAACAACAACAACAAAACCCCCAAACAGAACCCAAAACAAAGGAATAATTGAACACATGAACTGAAACAAACTGGAACAAATTCAAACTCTTCACATTCTGCTTTTCTTTATTTTTCTTCACTAATCATGAAGACATGAACGTTTCTAGGGATGCTGTATATGGATCATCTTCCAATGCAATAACCGTATCAGATCGAGTCTGTATCAGCATTGCTGCTTTAGCCAAATACAACGACATCAATACTCAACAGCCTTCATACCTTGGTACACCAAGATTTCTTAGCTAAGTTCGTTTAAACATCAATGGTCTCTTGGTGGTGATAATAATAGCTCTGAGTCTGGTTGTTGCCCAGATTGAGATCGACATACATGTTGATATCCATGCTGGGACGTTCCCCTCCCTCTCCCCCCTCCTCTCCCTCTCCTCCTTCTCCCTCTCCTTCGCCCCTTCATCGTAGACTCCACTGACAACGTCAGAGACCCAGTCATAATAGCTGGACACACGGGTGTACACTCCAGGATAGCCTTCCCGCGCGCACCCAATCCCATAAGAGACGATGCCTGTTTGCTGTTGGACGCCTTGGCACTCACACGCGAAAGGCCCTCCCGAGTCACCCTGCACGTGAACCACGGACTTTCGGTTTGTTTCATTTGAGTCGTCAGCGTCATCATTGACGTCATTGTTGTAACTGTCGCCATCAGTAAAGGATCGTTTGTATAGAAGGGCGAGGTCAGTCAGTTTCTTTAAATAAAAAGTCAACGGTTTGGGGAGGAAGGAGTTGAAGAGTGTATACAGAACCAGATCTTATCCTCCTTCAGGACATCAAGCAAGGCTCAATGAATACATGTTCGAGAGAGAGAGAGAGAGAGAGAGAGAGAGAGAGAGAGAGAGAGAGAGAGACAGACAGACAGACAGACAGAGACTGTCAGACAAAGGCAGAGAGAGAGAGAGAGAGGAGAGAGAGAGAGAGAGAGAGACAGTCAAACAGAAGTGTGTGTGTGTGTGTGTGTGTGTGTGTGTGTGTGTGTGTGTGTGTGTGTGTTCGTGTGTTCGCACACACATGGTTTCATAATGTCCAGAGCTTTTTCTTTTTAATGAACTTTTATGGTCATTTCAGATGTTTTTGTTCTACAAAATTGTGTCTGGAAGTAGAACGTGGGTGTGTTGGGGGTGGGGTGGGGGGGGTGGAGGATTTGAATGGGAAAGGGGGGATGCAGTGGTAGGAGAACTGTAAGGGGATCCAAATGCCCACATCCTGCTCCCTCCTAATCTAATTTGCATCTGGTGATGGTAGCTACAGCAGCAGCAGCAGCAGTAGCAGCAGTAGAAGTAGCAGCAGCAGTATCAGTAGTAGCAGCAGTTGTGATAATAGTAGTGATGCTGTTAGTAGTAGAAGAAGTGGCAGTGGCAACAGCAGTAATAGTAGCAACAGCAGCAGTGGCATCAGTGATGGCACCGGTAGCAGCAACAGCAGTAGTAGTAGTAGTAGAGGACTAGCAGTGGTTGTAATAGTAGCAGCAGTAGTTGCAGCAGCAGCAGCGGTGGCAGAAGCAGTAGGACTAGCAGAAGTCGTACTAGCAGTAATAGGAGGAGGAGGAGGAAGAGGAGAATGAGGATTTGGAAGAGAAGAAGGAAAAGCAACAGCAGCAGCTGTAGTAGTATCAGCAGTAGTTGAATGAGGAGGAGGAGAAAAGAAGATAGAGCAGAAAGGGAGGGAAGGAAGGAGTTGCTGTTGTTGTTGTTGTCGTTGCTGTTATATTCTGCCAAAGCAAGTTGCATGACCCAAAGCATAAAATCACTTCAATTTCTATCTATCTTTTTTCCCAGTCTATTTTGTTCTCTTTCTCTTCTGGTCCTTTCTATTGTTTTCTCTACCCAGACCATCACGACTTCTACTCTTTCTCTCATTCTCATTGTATTCAAGTCAAGATTAAATCAAGCCTCCTGAGATAAATCTATTGATTGATCCGAAAGTCGCATTTGTTTAGGTGTCGTTTTGCTCTCTCTTACTCCCTCCAGCTCTCTCTCTCTCTCTCTCTCTCTCTCTCTCTCTCTCTCTCTCTCTCTCTCTCTCTCTGTCTATCTGCCCGTTTCTCTCTTTATATATCTCTTTTCCCTTCTTCTATGCTTTCTCCCTCTCTTTCTTTGTCTGTTTTCTGTCTTTCTGTCTCTCTCTCTCTGTGTTTTTCTCCCTCTTGTTCATCCCATCTCTATCTTTCTCTTTGTATCTTCTTCTCCTCACGCTCTCCAGTGTCTATCTTCGTCTGTCTGTCTGTCTGTCTGTCTTACCTGACAGGAGTCTTTCCCTTCTTGCCCAGCACAGATTTGTTTGTCACCGTACTCATAAGCACTGTAGGTTTCCGCACACGTGGACTGAGGCAGTACAGGTACCCCCACAGTCAGGGCCACGTCACTGCTACTGCCGCCTGTCACAGATAAAAAAAAAAAAAAATCTGGACCAGAACACACCTATCATTATTCGTGCCATCTGAAAAAAGAGTTAAGAATATTACACGTCTGATGAACAACACGTTTTGGGCTGCCTGTAGCGACTTTCAAACACTGTTTGTTCACTGCCAAAACTATCGCTGTCCGTACCATGTGCAATGAGTGAAAACAACTGTTCTAACGACGAGGGCATAACGCTGCTTGCGTTGTCTGTAAAGAGATCAGTATACACCTGTTCACTGGCGAGACCGCAACGTCACCTGTGCTGTCTGCAGCGACAGTAAACAGACCTGCGCGAACCGAAAGAAAGACGAAGCGTTGCACGTGCTGCTTTTAACGGATTAAACCCACTGTTTCATCACCAAGGACATATTCAGTGACATGACTACATTGCTGGCTGACGGCCCTGCAAAGATCTAAAAAAATTTTTGTATTTATGTTTTGTAATTATATCAATTGTTCTGCTACAACTCGTTCTCTCAGTTACAAATGGCAGAACAACACTGCTGGGTCCACTGCCCATAAACCTGTTACACCCCTCTCTCCACACTGTTGAAAAAAGTTAACCGGCAAGTTGTGCCGCCTTTAAAAAGTAGTCAAAAAGAAGAAAGAAATAACAAGTCTATGTTATTCATTGATGAGGCTACAATTCTCTTTGTCCCTCCACAGACAGCAAACAGACAAAAATTGTTTCGCAGAAAAGGTTCCAGAGATCTTTGTCAAGAGAGGAATCATGCTGAAAAGGCAAGGCTGTGTGTCTTCATATGCAGTCTACAAAGAGTTACGAGGCAAAAGGTGTGTTCACTGACATATCCCCATAACTCTATGTGCACACTACAAGGAGTAAAATGACAAAAGGTGTTTCGCTGACATGCCTCCATAACTCCTGGTACACTCAACAAAGAGTTAACAGATGAAAGGTGCTTTACTGACATGTCCCCATAACTTCTTGGGCACACTACAACGAGTTAAATGACAAAATGGGTTTCGCTGACATGCCCCCATGACTGCTTGTGCATTTTACAAAGAGAGTAAAAGACAAAAGGTGTTTCACCGACATGTATCCATAACTCCTTTTGCAGTCTACGTAAAGTTAAAATGACAAAAGGTGTTTCACTGATATGTCTCCGTAACTCCCTGTGCAAGTTTACAAAGAGTTAAAAAACTAAAACTGTTTTCATGACATGTCTCCATAACTCCTTGTGCAGCCTACATAGAGTTAAAACACAAAAGGTTGTTTCAAGGACATGTCTCCATAACTCCTTGTGCAGTTTACAAAGAGTTAAAACACAAAAGGTTGTTTCAAGGACATGTCTCCATAACTCCTTGTGCAATTCACCAAGACTTAAGGACAAACATGTTTTCACTGACATGACTCCATAACACCTTGTGCATCTACATAGATTTAAAAGACAAAAGGTGTTTCACTTACATGGCTGCCTATCTCCTTGAGCAGTCTACAAAGACGTAAAAGACAAAAACAAATTACCGACATATCTCCATAACTTCCGGTGCAATCAACAAAGACTTAGAAGACAAAAGGTGTTTACGAACATGTCTCCATAACTCCTTGTGCAGTCCACACAGAGTTAAGGACAACAGGAGTTTCACTGACATGGCTGCCTATCTCCTTGTGCAGGGACACAGACAATTCAGCACAGGTCAGTAGGGTGAAAGTGGGGACCGTGTCGGTTTTGCTTCAGCCAGTGATGCAGCACAGGTCAGTATAATGGCAGATGACAGTGTTCCTTGAAATTACATGTCCTGGTTGAATCATCGGTTAGAGGAATTGAATGAACAGACTGCATCAATGGTCTATGCCAAAAGAAGGCCGCCACTAGTGACACCACCACTGGCTAGGAGGACATCTCTCTCTCTCTCTCTCTCTCTCTCTCTCTCTCTCTCTCTCACTCTCTCCACAGCATCCCAGCTGACCTTCAGTCGTAGCTCCCCAGCCGGACACGGCACACGAGGTGGAAGTATCGGGACACGTGTCGTCGGAGTTGAGAGATACTGGTTGGACCCAGTCGTTGAACTCTAGAGCAGAACCCAGTCTCAGTACTGCTATGTCGTTGAGTAACTTGTTATCTGTGTACAGATAGTGACACGTCATTTCAAGACTAACGTCATGCCATTTTAGACGTCATTTTGAAGGGATGAGTGAAAGCATGCCCAAACGCCTGTCGTTTTAGTAGTATACTGAAACGGAATTCGATGAATCAGGCAGATCAGCACACGTGTATTTATCCATGCAGTGGAATGTGAAAGAGAGAGACGAACACTAAAGACTACACTCAAACAAGGCAGTCTCTGATTCAGCATCTTTTGGCCCTTCGGAAACACCCCCCCCCCCCCCACACACACACACACACATGCACATATACAGACATAAAGACAGACAGACAGACAGACAGACACACACACACACACACACACACACACACACACACACACATCACATCACATTACATTACACACAATCTCTCTGTCTCTCTGCCTCTGTGTCTGTATCTCTCTCGCTAACACACACAGAGACAGACACACACACACACGCACGCGCACACACACACACACACACACACACACACACACACACACACACACACGCACACACACACACAGAGTCACACATATGCAAACATTTATTCTCTCTCTCTCTCTCTCTCTCTCTCTCTCTCTCTCTCTCTCTCTCTCTCTCACCAGTAAAATTCAATAAGAACACTTTACATTCTATATCCATAGACGATCTTGTAACCATCTCCACATTCGAAAATGGGCTTCAAAATATGCTAAATAAACTGTAATTAATCAAGAGAAAGAACAGCTGTCATTTTCTCTGAAATGTCCCAAAATGACTTTTGCATTTAAGCGCAGGACTAGTATTCTACAGTTCACAAAGCCATTCAAATATATTGAGGCTGTTTTCCATAAAGAAACCAACTATGTTCAGAAGTGTGCAAGAATATCCAGCAAAGCTAGCAAACAAAGCACCACCAAACACGGCCAGTCAATGGTGAAGGACCTACACTAGACGCAACAGCTCATGTATGTATGTCAATCACTCCAATATCAACCTAGGGGACTGAACTATGGTCTCTATTTTTAGATCATCACGTGAACAGTTCACATATCTCCACGTTTTCCCCTCAGAGCCGATCACACTCATTTCCGAAAGAAATGTACGTACACAATTCTGTAAAAATATACAGGGCCCACATAAAAAGGGAACGAATCTCCCAACGGTTGTAGAACTTGCACGTTTATCTACTGGTTTACAAGGTAAGGTAATGTTGCTTATAGCTCATCAGACTGCAAAGGGCCATATCAGGGCTGTCACCATGTTAAAAGTAACTCACAAATCATTCATTCACACAACTCTTTAAAATATAGCTTCTCAAAAACCTACCCAAAATTTGGTTAAAAAACCTTCCCACTGTAAAATCTCAGATCCGATGAAAAATGTTAATCTCTTTCAAGATTTCAAAAATCGCATCAGGCGGAACATCACTGAACGGTTTACAGTGTGCCATTCTCGGACTTCTGGTTGCACACCACGGAAGCAGATAATACATCCTGCTTCAAACAGATATATGACAACATGCCTTACATATATATATATATATATATATATATATATATATATATATATATATATATATATATATATATATATTCGATTAGAAACAAAGCTGGCTCTTGTGTCTTAGATTGAAGAAACAGGAGGAGATAAGCATTCATATCTGCAGTGGTAGACAATTCTGCCTAACTAACAGTATGTGCTTGAGTGAGTGAATGGGGAATAATAAATGCATCCCTCAACAATGAACCCTCAGGAAGCGTATAGTCTCCAAGGGGGGAGACAATCTCCAAAGGGGAGGAAACTCACTAACATAATAACTCCTAGTCAGATACCGGTATTTCAAAACCTGCTTGTTTCTCCTCAGTGACTGCGGAAAGTGGTAACTTGACTCTTCTGCCTTTTTGGTGTTAAGAAGAATGCTATCCCAGGAAAAAGGTCAGTGTGCAATACCGTAGTATGTTTGTTGAGTTTAAAAAAAAAAAAAACGCCAAAGGCGCCACCTAAGAAGCAAAAGAAAAGTGAGCAAAACAAGCTACAATTTCTTGTGGAAAGTAAAACATATAAAAAGATAACCTCTTAAGTGCTGAGGGACAGTACTTGGAATGAATCTGGAAGGGACTACATTATAATAAACTAATACGTTGCAAGGATAAGTAACTGAGCACCATTCCAGCAACTTACAGACAGCTTGGTATTGCAAAAACTGCAAGAAATATTCAATTTATAAACAAAGCTTGCTCTTATGTCTTAGATTGAAGAAATAGGGCGAGATAAGCATTCATATCTGCAGTGGCAGTTAATCTGCCTAACTAACAGTATGTGCTTGAGAAGGTGAGTAGGGAATAATAAATGCTTCTCAACATGATCCTTCAGCAAGCTATAGTCTTCAAGGAGGAGACACACTCCATGTGGAGGAAACTCACTAACATGAAACTCCTGGTCAGATACCGGTATTTCGAAACCTGATTGTTTCTCCTCAGTGACCGCGGAAAGTGGTACACAACTTTTTGAAATACGGCTTCTAAAAACCCACCCGAAATTTCGTTAAAAAACCTCCCACTGTAAAATCTCAGATCCGATGAAAAATGTTAATCTCTTTGAAAAATCGCGTCAGGCAGAACATCTCTGAACGGTTTACAGTGTGCCATTCTCGGACTTCTGTTTGCACACCACGAAAGCAGATAATACATCCTGTTTCAAACAGGTATATGACAACATGCTTTATATATATATATATATATATATATATATATATATATATATATATATATAACAGTATGTGCTTATGAGGGTGAGTAGGGAATGATAAATGCTTCTCAAATGAGTCTTCAGCAAGCTTATAGTCTCCAAGGAGGAGACACTCTCCAATGTGGAGGACTCACTAACATATAACCCTGGTCAGATACCGACATTTCGAAACCTGATTGTTTTCTCCTCAGTGACCACGGAAAGTGATAACTTAACTCCTCTGCCTTTTTGATTTTAAGACACAAGTGCTGAGGGCCAGTTCTTGGAATGAATCTGCAAGGGACTAATTTATAACTTACTAATAAATTCCAAGGATAGGTAACCGAGCACCATTCCAGCAACTTACAGAGCAGCTGCGTGTTGCAAAAACTGCAAGAAATATTCAAATTATAAAACAAAACTTGCTCTTATGTCTTAGAGTGAAGAAATAGGGGGAGATAAGCATTCACAGCTGCAGTGGCAGTTAATTTGCCTAACTAACAGTATCTGCTTGAGAGGGTGAGTAGGGAATAATAAATGCTTCTCAAATGAGTCTTCAGCAAGCTTATAGTCTTCAAGGAGGTGACACTCTCCAATGTGGGGGAAAGCTCACTAACATGAAACGCCTGGTCAGATACCGGTATTTCGAAACCTGATTGTTTCTCCTCAGTGACCACAGAAAGTGGTAACATAACTCCTCTGCCTTTTCAGTGTTAAGAAGAATGCTATCCCAGAAAAAGGCTGGCGTCCAATACCGTAGTATGTTTGTTGAGTTTTCAAAAACAAACAAACAAAAAACAACAACAACAACAACAACAACAAAAACAGCCAAAGGTGCAACCTAAGAAGCAAAAGGAAAGAGACCAAAACAAGCTACAATTTCTTGTTAAAGAAATATAAAAAAAGATAACCTCTTAAGAGATAAGTGTTTAGGGCCAGTTCTTGGAATGAATCTGGAAGGGACTAAATTACAATAAACTAACAAATTCCTTGGAATTTATTATATATATATATATATATATATATATATATATATATATATATACACTTCCAGTAGCCAATGGCTAGACTGTATCCAAAATGTTCCGCATAAATGGAAATGGTTGATACTCAGAACAATCAATCAATCCTCATTGTGGGTGCACTGCCTCTGAGGTGGCGCAGAGATTGGGACAGAAAAAAAAAAAAAAAAAATTCGGGTCAGTGCTTACGGCCTACAAATGGAAAGAGGTCGGTACACGAATACCAAGAGAAATGACAGAAAATGCTCACGGAATGTGGTATGGTCGAAGACAAACCTCATTTTCTGGACAGCTGCACCAAGTGCAAACTCTATAGGGAACAAAAACAATGACAAAATAACTCTTTCATGTTATACCAGATTCGAACTGCGAGAACAATATCCAGGTAATGTGCTGCTCCACAATGATGACCTACTAGCCTACACTGCACAAATATATATACGGCCGCATGAATATAAGGAGAGACAATACTTGTCGTATTATGATGGGCAACATAAATCATGATTTAGCATGAAATGCAACCTATCTTGAATCTTGAGCTTTTGCCATGTCGTGCCTGTAGACTCTTTGTACTTCTAATGACAAATCTAGCAAAAAAAAAAAAAAAAAAAAACAACAACAACTATCTCTGTGATGTGATTTCAGCAGCACTAACCATCGTATTTGGGGTGGTTGAACACTCTCACTACTGGTCGTTTCTGCTCTGTGCCTTCATCCACCGTGTCGTCGTGCTCGCCGGCTATTATGAAGTACTCAACATCGCTTTCCCTGTACACAGACCATGATCAACACCTCTTTTATAAATTTCACGTGCTCTTTCCCTTTGCACACCAACAACAAAACAATGCTGTCTTGTTTTTACAATCAGGTCATGGACACTGCCCCTTCACCTGCACATAGACAACAAACTACACTCTTTTTCTTTGCAGACTTCATACTCCCTGAGGTCATACACTAAGGTCATACTCCTTGCCCCCCATCCCTGTTCACAGGTAATAAACATTTCCTTCTTTATATGAAAGTCATGTCCTCTGCCCCGTCCCACAACATCCAGACAAAAAGAAACACAACCACACTGTCTTCTTACACTGACTATGTACTCCCCTCCCTTCTCTCCCACAGGGAAACAACAAACAACACTCCTTCTGTACACTGCTATACTCCCTCTCCACTTCCCCTGCGCGACCAACAACGAACAACACTTCCATCTTTACACTGACGTCATATTCTCTACCCTATCCCCATGGACACAGAAGACCAACAACATTTCCTTCTTCACACTGAGGTCCTACTCCCATCGTCTCCAGTCCCCTTCTGCTGCAATCAGATGATGAATAACAAACATGTTTTTTTTTCACAGTAATACCACTGTTCATGCATGCTGTGAGCAACACCCCCCTTCTTTACAATGATGTCATATCCCCAACAAACACCATGCATAAAGACAACATCCTTCTTGCAGTGACGTCATACCCTAAACAAGCACCTCTACTGGAAAACAACACTCGTTTTCCATAAAGACTTCGTACTGTGAAAAAGACAACACCCCTCTCCACAATGATGTTATGTCCTTGGCAAAGGACCCTACATGCAGACAGTTCTCAATTTTCTATGGTGACTCATGCTTCAAGCTAGCACCCTAGCCCTCAGGCAACCCTCTCTTTTTACAGTGACGTCATACTTCAAGCCATCACCTTAGCCACAAGACAACACTGCCTTTCTTCCAGCTACGTCATACTTCATTTCAGCACACTTACCACAAGACAACACTGCCTTTCCTGCAGTTACGTCATACTTCCGTTCAGCACATTACCACAAGACAATACTGCCTCTTTTTAACTACATTATTCTTCAATTCAGTAAACTTGTCACAATACTACCTTTATGAAGCTTCATTATACTTCAATTCAACACACCTACCACAAGACAATAGTGCCTTTTTACAGCTACATCATACTTCAACTCGGCACACTTTCCACAAGACAATACTGCCTTTTTGAAGCTACATCATACTTCAACTCAGCACATTCACCACAATCAACACTTTCTTTTTTGAAGCTACATTATACTTCAATTTCATTCAGCATGCTGACCACAAGACAACACTGCCTTTTTTTGAAGGTACATTATACTTCAATTCAGCACGCTGACCACGAGACAACACTGTCTTTTTTGAAGCTACCTTATACTTCAATTCAGCACACTTACCACAAGACAACACTGCCTTTTTGAAGTTACATCATACTTCAATTCACCACACTTACCACATGACAATACTGCCGTTTTGAAGCTGCATCATACTTCATTTCACCACACTTACCACAAGACAACACTGCCTTTTTTGAAGCTACATCATACTTCAATTCACCACACTTACCACAAGACAACACTGTCTTTTTTGAAGCTACATTAGACTTCAATTCACCACACTTACCACCAGACCACACTGCCTTTTTGAAGGTACACCATACTTTAGTTCAGCAAACTTGTCACAGGACAATACTGCCTCGGAGAAACTTGATATGCACCCTTCCTCCTCCCCTGTCCCACTGTCCACCCATGCCCCCCCCCCCCCCCCCCCCCCCCCACTCCACTCCACTTCCCTATTTTTTCGTAAAGCCTTACTGGTAGCAGTGGCAGCGGACAGCACGTGCTTCTCGTCAATGATGCTGCCTCCACACCACTTGTATTCGGTCCCAGAATAGACCAGCTTCACCTGCACCAGGAACGGCCACTCGTTGGGTGTCAGCTCCGTCCCCCCCACTATCTTCCCGTCTTCAGTGTCCTGCAGCCAAAAGGAGGGTTGGGGGCTGAATAATATGTGTGTGTGTGTGTGTGTGTGTGTGTGTGTGTGTGTGTGAGAGAGAGAGAGAGAGAGAGGAGAGAGAGAGAGAGAGTGTGTGTGTGTGTGTGTGTGTGTGTGTGTGTGTGTGTGTCCTTTGCATTTGTGCGTGCGGGTTTGTATACAAATATATAAAAGAGGGGCAGATCATTTTGTTCGTTCAATGGGTGAAAGCGGGCGTTGCTGTTTTAGGTAATCCAAGACTGCAGGCTGTTGGAAAACACTCTCGAGTAAAAGAAAAAAATGAGAAGGGTGTGGGATAATTAGATGCAAGGTCAGGAGGCAGGAATGGCCAGAAAATGATATTCAAAGCGGCAGAGAAGTAAACAGCGGTAAGGGTGGTCGCAACATAATCCGCTCCTGGTGCGTGCATGCGTTAGTGTGAGCGTCCGTGCGTGCGTGTGTGCACGATCATGAAAGAGAGAGAGAGAGAGAGAGAGAGAGAGAGAGAGAGAGAGAGAGAGAGATGGTCAGGCAACAACATGTAGAAACATCAGTCAGTATCCATCTATCATTCTCTCTTTCTGCCTGCATGTCTGTTGTCTGTCTGACTGTCTGTCTCTCTCTGTCTGTCCATCTCTCTCTTTTTCTCTCTGTCCTCTCTCTCTCTTTCTCTCTCTCTCTCTCTCTCTCTCTCTCTCTCTCTCTTTCTCAACCTGGAAACCAATAATCTTTTGTTTTTGAGAAGTCTGTTGAGCTAGAGCGTAAATTAGTGTAAATTATGCATGAGGGCGGTAAAAAATTATAGCAGTAGTAATAGTCGCAGCAGCAGTAGCAGTAGCAGCAGCAGCAGTAGCTGTAGTAGCAGTAGTAGCAGTAGTAGCAGCAGTAGTAAAAGCAGCAGCAGCAGCAGCAGCAGCAGCAGCAGTTTGTAGTAGTAGTAGTAGTAGTGGTAATAGTAGTAGTAATAGGTGTTGGTGTTGCTGTTTGTCATTGTTGCTGTAGCTATTGTTGTTCTTGTAGCGACGTTTGTTGTGCCTGTACACAATACGCGCAAATTTGAATAATACTTTCATAAGGATAAACCAGTCTTTTGTGTGATGAGTTTCACACACATGGACAAGTTACATGGGGATCATATCTATGCCATAAGCTCCAATGGGGACTGTATCTGTGTGATGGAAACAATGTCCAACAGTTAGAGCGTCTGCCTGTCACGCTGACCGCTGTCAGTTCCAACCACTCGTGATGGGAAGATTGAGGCCTGACAACGCTATCTGAACGCCCAGCACTTGGCTAAAGCGGCGGAATGGAGGCACTGACTTTGTTTTCCGTCATACCACGCCCCTGACATGGCGAACTTGTAACAGTTCACTGCTCATTTGGTCATTAACCTATGTGACATCATTTTTTTTTTTTTTTTTTTTTTTTTACCGAACTACATATACATACATTGAATAGAAACGGAAAAAAGGCCCTCCAGTTCAACAATTGTGCAAGATTTGCAAAGTTATCACCACTGAAGGTACCTGACTGTATCCTATGCTGCTATAGAGTCGAAGTAAAGATTGATAGAAAAAAAAAATGATCTGAGTTATCTTCATCAAGCTCCGGAGGAATACGCTTCCTTACTGCATAACTACAATACATGTCGCGTTTCTCTGGGTTTTAGTTCCCCATTTTTTTTCTCCTTATTTCAAGGCTTAAGTGCTGAAGAGGGACGAAAATCTGTAAACATTAAGAGGTCTTTAATTATTTCTGAATCCCCTCCCTTCCCTCAAATCGCGTTTCTTTCTTTCAACATTTCGTTTTGCTTGTGGGTACAATGCCTACTCTTGTAACAGTATCATCGTATTCTTCCCCTTTCACTCTCACCTTCCCATAGCTTTTTCTGAGGCCGTCGAGGTGGCGAGGAAAAGGACCTCTGGGGAAAGTCGGCAGTCTGGGCTCGACGTCTGTCTTCTGACCATTGATGGAGATGGTGGGAACTTCCTGTCCATGCTTGTGGACGGCCTTGGCCCAGCCTACAACATCAGAGGTGAGCAGTTTACCACAAATATACAAAATGGTGTGGTGGTGGTGGTAGTAGTAGTAGTAGTAGTAGTAGTAGTAGCCTACAACATCAGAGGTGAGCAGTTCACCACTGGCAAAGATTAGAAATTGAGAGGGAAAAAAAATTGAAGATGAAATAAATGGGAAAATGTATATCATAAATATGAAAACCCCTTCACTAGCTGCATGAAGAAACTATCGCAATCCCTCCCGAAGACAGATCTATATGTGTCGCCTGCTCCGAGGCCTTTCGTCCGCTGGATCGGACTCATCAGGGAGACACGGCTGATTGTGTCTGTGCTCTTGGCGTCAGATAGAGACACACCACAGTCCATAATTCTGTGGTGTTCCGACCGCCAAGGGTTCGAAAAAAGAATGCAACAGCACCCCCAAAGCAGCCAGCGAAAGGTAATAGAATTAAACAAAACGAAAGTTTGGAGAGGAAAAAAGTTGTTGAAAAACTAAAAACATTACGCAAACAGTATAAAATGTAAGGGACAATCTTTGAGCCTATGCTTGAGGATCCCATTTAAGGATGCAAGGGAGATCAAAAGATACGGAACAGTCTGAGTGGTCAGCTCTGCTGTTCAATAACCCAAGCATTGTCAGCGGCTAAGAATTGTGCAGAACAACCCTTTCTTGGATCTCGTAAGAGATGCAATCACCCACTGATTGACCAAACAGTATAATGCTGAACAATAAGTAGTGGGGGAAAAACAGTGCAGGTTAACAATTCTTCCATCATCATTATAGTAATGATTTGGCAAAGATTTTAGAAATTGAGAGGGAAAAAAAAAAAATGAAGATGAAATAAATGGGAAAATGTATATCATAAAAATGAAAAACCCCTTCACTAGCTGCATGAAGAAAAACTATCGCAATCAACATTACGCAAACAGTATAAAATGTAAGGGACAATCTTTGAGCCTATGCTTGAGGAACCATTTAAGGATGCAAGGGAGATCAAAAGATATTATATATAACACATGCAGTAGTAGTAGTAGTAGTTAGTATAAGTAGTAGTAGTAGTAGCAGTAATAGTAATGCCCAGCCTACAGTATCAGTGGAGAGCAGTTCACCACAAATATACAAACTGTAGTAGTAGGACCAATAAAAGCAGTAGCACCAGTAGTAGTGGTGGTGGTAGCAGCAGCAGCAGCAGCAGCAGCAGCAGCAGCGGTAGCAGTAATGCCCCAGCCTACAACATCAGTGGTGAGCAGTTCACCACAAATATAGAAACGTTGTAGTAGTAGTAGTAGTGGTAGTTGTAGTAGTAGTGGCAGGGATGGTAGAATTAGTAGTAGTAGCAGCAGAAGCAGCAGTAGTATAGTATAGAAGTAGTAGAAGTAGTAGTAGTAGTAGTAGTAGTAATGGTGGTGGTAGTAGTAGTAGTAGTAGTAGCAGCAGCAGCAGCAGCAGCAGCAGAAGCAGTAGTAGTAGCGACAGTAGCAGCAGCCATGGCAGTAGTAGTAACAGCAGTTGCAGCAGCAGCAGCAGCAGCAGCAGCAGCAGTAGTAGTAGTAGTAGTAGTAGTAGTAGTAGTAGTAGTAGTAGTAGTAGTAGTAGTAGTAGCAGTAGCAGTAGCAGCAGCAGCAGCAGTCGTCGTCGTCGTCGTCGTCGTCGTAGTAGTAGTAGTAGTAGTAGTAGTAGTAGTAGTAGCAGCAGCAGCAGCAGTGTATTTTCTCCAAAGATGAACTCCAGGCCAGAAGTACTACGTATGATTCCACCTCATAGAAGAGACGGACAGATGTGTTTTTTCCCCCTCTCTATCAAACATGTCTGTCCAACCCAGTATTTGCCTTCTCTGATTGGTGACGCCTGAGAGGTCCAAACGCGTGGCATGCTAGTAAGCATGCTGGTCTTATCATCAGGTGAATACAGTATCACTTATCCTTTTATGTGCTGCTCTCTTTTTCTCTCTCTGACTTTGTTTCTGAAAAGAAAAGTATTTAGCTCCCAGTCCTACAACGCCACAAACTTGCGTTACACGGAAGAAGAGCAATTTACTTAGAACGGAATTCTTTTCTTATCTGTTTTATCCCAACTTTCCTTCGATTTTGTTCACAATGACGCTAAACTGCAGCATCGTGGATCAGAAACGTGGACAATGACACACTGACGTCATAGTAAATCTGGAATAAGTGACACAGTTGTTGTTCCCATGGTAAATCAGTCACACACACACACACACACACACACACACACACGCGCGCATTTGCAGATTTTAGCTACCATCAATAGCTACGCATATATCGCGTACGCAGACAAAAGGAACACAGAACAAACATAGACATCTCTGTAAACAGACATTTCAGGCTTTCTCATATTCCCCAAGTCCACACACTACCGAGCGGAAGCCTGTGTCCTACTCCTTGCTCTCCAGACCCAGGAAAAAAGTCCCCACTAACACAGTCTTTCTGGCAGACTATGAATCCATCCTCAATAGCCTCCAGACACCAGGAGGGAGAGCAAATACAGTCGTGTGGATCTCCTGACTGCTCAGGTATTGCACCTCCCTTCCCCTACTCCTGAAACCCCACCCACAGTCAGTGATCAATCATTTAACCGGTCAGTTGGTCAATCGATCGGTCGATGATCGATCAGTTAATCAGTCAGTGCACAGTACTTACAGCTGGGAAGGACAGAAAGCAGCAGCAGCAGCAGCAGAAAGATGCTGGATGTAGGTGCCATGGTAACGTGTTCTCTGTTGTAACCAGACATAACAAGTGTCAGAGATTGCTATAGATATGGTTGCAAACTCTCTCTCTCTCTCTCTCTCTCTCTCTCTCTCTCTCTCCCCTCTCTCTCTCTCTCTCTCTCTCTCTCTCTCTCTCTCTCTCTCTCTAAGATCCCTCTAAGATCATACATCACAACACGACAACAATGCGTCTTACTGGGGACGTCAGTCTCTTCAACAACTCCTAAGTATGGCGTTCCACAAGGCTCCATTTCAGGCCCGCTACTCTTCTCAGTCTACATCAATGACCTACCCCTACATGTGAGATCAACATGCGACCTCTTTGCAGATGACACCACAATTCACACCAGCCATAATGATCCTTCCAGTCTTTCAAAACATTTGTCAGACAGCACCAACGATCTTGCAAAATGGACCGAACTAAATCACATGTTATTTCATCCTCATAAAACAAATTGATGTGCATTACAATTAGGCAAAAAAGACAAACACTCACCAATAATTTCCCTCCTATGCACCCCAGTGTACTTGTGGAACACGTCACTCATCATAAAGTCTAAGTACTTATAATTGACAATAGTCTAAGCTGGAATCCCCACATAATTTCACTATGGAAAAAACTTTCCCAGAAAGTCAATCAGCTCACCAACATCAAACACTTTATTTACTTTCATTCACGAAAACATTTTTTATACTCATGTTCAGTCTTATATTGATTATGCATCGACTATTTGGGATTCTGCAGGTGCAAACACACTAAAACCATTGTTGAGCCTACATAAAAGAGCGCTCAAATGAATCCTTCCAAAGAAAAACTAGCCTCGAAAGGTCTGATTATAAAAATCTTGATATTCTTCCATTTAGCCAGAGACTGGAATACAACAAAGGGCTAATGATGCACAAGACTGTGACAGGGAATGCTCCAGTGACTTCAATGAGCCGATTCTCAAAACTCTCGTCGAGAAACTCCCCTAAACCACAGACTAAGGAGCTTACTTAATC
>JADBJO010009136.1:0-75000 GCA_016801955.1 Conus betulinus
CAGACGACAGAGCTATCTCGCCTCTTACGCACATAAACAGAGATGACAGGACAAACAAGAGACTCGATGAAGTAGTCCCATATTTTTCTACCCTCCTCAGGTCTTCCTCAGGGGACTGTAAGGAGAAGAATGAAGACAGTCCAGTCATCAACTCACGAAAACAATTCCCAGATATTCTCACTCCATCCCTGCACACCACAACACACCTCTCTTCCCCAACCACCCTACGCCCATCACATCACAATACCACGTATTGCCCATCAATCTTTACCTTTTACCCCACCCCCCCCCCCCCCCCGCCGCTCCAGAACCCTCAACTACCTCAACCCTTCATCTCCCCCCCCCCCCCCTCCTCCCTTCCTCACCTCCTTCACTGTATGGTCCTTTGTCCACCTCTTTCCCATTTCACCCACACTCGTATTAAGATCCCGTGACTTGACACTTCCTCTTTGTTTCTCTGCTTTCCGTGATGAAAGTTCCTCCGGCACGAGCTTCCTCAGCAGGTTAAAAAAAAAAAAAAAAAAAAAAAAAAAGAAAAAAAAAAGAAAAAAGAAAAATTGATGCATAAAATATTGATAACACTTGACTGGGTCTTATATAATTTGAAGATAAGGTAGTAAAGACCAAAAACAAAAGGGCGGTCAAAAGGAAAACAGAACAATGCACATCGTTTCGACTTTTGGGAGTCTTTTTTCAAGTGACATGAAACTGAGGACAAAGGAATCATTAAAAAAATGTTTTGATGCATAATTTGGAAAAAGAGGAGGTCACTTACCGCCAAGGACACAGACAAACAGAGTACAAGACTTGATACATGTCCCCTGCCAACATAACATGACTGCGAAAGTGGGGATCGAGGCGTGAACGACATGTATACACACAGCAAACGGAGACAACAATCCCAAAGCAAATTTCTCCTCCCCCACTCTCTCTCTCTCTCTCTCTCTCACACACACACCATACACACACCACACACACACACACACACACACACGCACGCACGCACGCAATGTTCCCATGCTTACACATCTGCAAGTATGTGCACACACACACACACACACACCACACACACACACACACACACCCACACACACACACACATATCTACAGGAGTAGGAACTAATATGCACACACAATTTCTACCGGCAGCTAACGTATATGTACATGTCTGCGATACACGTGTGAAGATTCTGCATAAGTAATTTTTTTGTGCAGGTGCAAAGCCTTCTGTGATCACAAAGGATTAAAACAGTTGCTGAACAGTAAAAAGCTTAAAACTAAACAATTGTAGCGATAAGTAAAAATAAACAACAATAGATAAACAAAAGGTGGAGGATAGGTTTCGTGGGTGGGGTGGGTGGGAGTGAGGCTGGGGGGCAGGTGGTTAAATACATCAGTTGTAAAAACGCATTTAAGTTGCAGGTAGCTAAATACATCAATTGTAAAACGCATTAAAGTTGCGGGTGGTTGACTACATCAATTGTAAAACGCATTAAAGTTGCTGTTGGCTCTAAATAGATCAATTGTAAAAACGCATTAAAAACTCAAAGTTGCAGTGGTTAAATACGTCAACTGTAAAACGCATCAAAGTTGCAGGTTGGTTGAATACATCAATTGTAAAACGCATTAAAGTTGCAGCTGGTTAAATAATCAACTGTAAAACGCACGAAAATTGCAGGTGGTTAAATACATCGACTATAAAACGCATTGAAGTTGCAGGTGGTTAAACACATCGACTGTAAAACGCATTAAAAGTTGCAGGTGATTAAAACATCAACTGTAAAACGCATTAGAATTGTGTAATTGTGTAAACTTCGTAGCGATTGGTTTTCACCTGTGGCTTGGAGCCTCGATTTGAGAAACCGGAAGTTACTTCAGATAGTTTACATTGGTCACTGAGATGCGCAGCGACATGGAAATTGACCTGAGAAAACACACGGATTGTTTCGCTTCTTAATTGAAATTGAAAACGGTTTGAAGCATTTGATTTGGACAAGATATGGTAGTTGACAGTAGGAGAAGCATTACACATTATGTCATTAAGGTTTGTTCAGGGGAAAATTAAAGTTGATCTCGATTTATTGTAGAACTAATTGAACATTCACTGCGAAAAAGGCAGCGCTCGTGGAAAAAAGTCGTGATGCTCATCATGGACCGTACCAGCGGATAAAACAGATTGGAGAAGGAGCTTTTGGGAAAGCGATCCTCGTCCGAGAATAAAAAGTCAAAACAGCAATGCGTGATCAAAGAAATAAAACATCTTAAAGGTGAGCTTATCATTTCCAGTTCTCTCTCTCTTTCCAGTCTCTCCTCTCTCTCTCTCTCTCTCTCTCTGTTCTTCATCTCTCCGTCTCTCACTTGTGTGTGTGTGTGTGTGTGTGTGTCCCTCTCTAGTAACACACCAGCCTCCTCTTGTGTGTGCTAATCGTGTGTGTGTTTGTGTGTGTGTGTGTGTGTGTGTGTGTGTGTGTGTTCTTCTGCAACACCATCTTTGTCATTTGAAAAATACCAAGTTAGCGAAAAAAGACATTTCTTACAGAATGAAAACTTTAAGTATCAGCTCAGGACAGAGTGAATTATATTGTTTATCTTAATTACAATTGCTGGTTCAGAGACGGCAAAGCCATTAGAAAACAAGCCAAATAACAAATAAACAACTCATGAAGGCATTCTCATGGAGTCAGCATGGTCAAGGACATGGAAGTAATTTTTCTGTATTGACTGGAGTTTTGTAAGGCAAAAACTTGTGCACACATATCATTGTAGGAAGAAATTTTGGCAGGTGTTGAGGGGATTCTAGTACGTTCCAGTATATAATCAGGATCACTGGCCTGTAATTTGATCAATTAGTGCAAGATCACTAGGTCCATGACGTTTGGTAATGGCATACATTTTAATAAATGCATCTATGGAAATTTAAAATGTTTAAACAAAAACGCATGCTAGTATATGACACATTTTTGGATTCATTTTCATTTTGATATTGCCTCACTCTGTTCCAAAAATGCATAAGAAAGATTCAAGAAAAATTTAGTTTGGCTAAGTATGGGAAATATGCTCCATGTTTTGAATTAATTTTATGTGAAGACTTGGGAGGGAAATGAAACCAGATGAGTTAAGAGGATAATGGGGTGCTATGTCTCCGCCGAACAGGTACATATATTTCTTGTTCTTTTTTTCCTGAAGAATTGTTTTAGCGATCCACTGCACCTGCACAGAGTGGGTTTCACACATACTACAGAACACATGACAGCTTACATTCATTGCATGCAGATGCAGTTCAAACACTGCATGTGCACATGCAGGAATGTGTACAATACATCGAATACGCATATGTGCACCTATGCATACTGCCTCTCTGTTGCTGTCACTTTTCCATGAATGTGTATGTCTTGGGGGGTTGGGTGGGGGAGGTGATGCTTATATTATCAATAGATTAATATGTGTAGAAACAAATGTAATAATTAAGATTAAGTCAGTTTACTGAATGTAACAAAGTTGTGTGAGATGTTTTTGTTTTTCACAAGGTTAGGGTAACTGTGTTATGTTCAGATGTTACATTGAATCAAATTATCTTATAAATGCATTGTTTCAATTCCTGCCTGCCATGGCTGGTGTCACAGGTTAAATCTCGACTCGTTGGTGTGTGTGTGTGTGTGTGTGTGTGTGTGTGTGGTGTGTGTGTGTGTGTGTGTGTGTGAGAGACAGACACGACAGAGACACAGAGTGTGGCACACATGGTGTGTGTGTGTGTGTGTGTGTGTGTGTGTGAGTGTGACAGTGTGTGTGTGTGTGTGTGTGCAGT
The DNA here is from genome assembly GCA_016801955.1 of Conus betulinus. NCBI lineage: Eukaryota > Metazoa > Mollusca > Gastropoda > Neogastropoda > Conidae > Conus > Conus betulinus. Next base: position 3,806 of record JADBJO010009136.1, read on the forward strand.
GTATGTAGATATGTAATGAGAGAAAAATATTCTTATAGAATTTGCATGTACATGTTTGCAGAGGTGTTAGCTTTGTCATATTTGACATTGACTTTTTCTTTTAAAACAGATGTCACCAAAGGAAAGAGAAGAATCCAAGAAAGAGGTAAAACATTTCCTTCACACTTAAAAAACAAAACAAAACAAAACAAAGTTTTAAGTACAGCACAGCCAGCTGCCCTGGTGTAATGGTTAGTATTACAAGCTAGGAGGGATCTCATGAGGCAAATTCCCCTGTTGGTCATATTACAGTGTTTAAGTGTAGTGAAATAAGTTCAAACGCAGAAATCTGGAGTGACATATTTGACCTTCATCCACTTAATGGATGCCTCTCTGAGGGAGAGAAACTGCTCAGATTTCTTGGCCAGCTCTGCTGGTGTCATCACCTCCCAGGCCTGGTAAAGGTGTTGTCATCTTGATCAGCATTTCTTCTTCCACTAATCCTGTTGGGAGACATTGGGACAGTGCCTTAAAAGAACTGTTCACCAGGTTCCTCCAGATCTGCGTGATTGTGTTCCAAGGCTTGGTTCTCTGCAAACTTTTCCCATGTGCATTCTGCAATATCAGTATTTTTCTCTTTTTTTAATTCTGTCTTCCCTCTATCCCACTCCTACAACAGATATCTAGACTAATTGTGCAAGGCCATCAAGTATTGTTTTTTATGGTTATATTAACATAGTTTTCTTTATTGGTAATCTTTCTATAGTCTCTTGCGCTCCTTGATGGGTCTGCGACACCTGGGCACTTAGGATATGTTTCAGTATATTTCATGTTTAGAACTTGTGGAAACAATGATCATTGATCACCATCAAAAGAAGTATCATTGTTTGTGGCAGCAGAAAAGTTTTCACTTGCTTGGAGTCCAGTGAAAGTTGTATCAGACAAGTGTCACTGAATTCTGTCAAAATGACCCAACTGCAGTGCAAGGTGTATTCTGGTGGGCTGCTCATGATAGCCTTGCAGCGATTTGCTGTCTATGGACAGCGGATACTGAGGCTGTGAGAGGGTGATGTGGTGCTGGTGTTGGGAGATGCTGTGAAGGAGCCGGAATGAGTAGCTTTAGAATGATGCCACTAAGAAGGCAGGGAAGATCACTGCCCCCCTCCCCCCCCCCCCCCACCACCACACACACATTCTCTCTCTCACACACACCACACACTCCCACACACACATGCATGCGCGCACGCACGCATGCATGCACACACACACACACACACACACACTCACACACACACACACCACACACACACACACACACACATTTACTTTCTGCCTCACACATACAAACACTCTCTCTCTACGCACGCACTCACGCAACGCACGCACAGCCTTTCTCTCTCTCTCTCTCTCTCTCTCTCTCACAGCTCTCTCTCTCTCTCTCACGCACACACACACACACACACACACCACACACACACACACACACACACACACACACACACACACACACACACACATATAAATTGCATATTCTTGCTAAAGTGTGTAGATTTATCTTGTTGTAAAAAGTAATTATCATGAATGAATTTGTAATCTCAGATATTTTAGTCAGTTGTGAGTTATGCACAGTGTTGGATTCAAACTTTTTGTGCTTACGTATCTTAGATATTCATTACAAAACATTTCACATGGATGTGCTTACATATCATATATTCATTATATATAACATAATAGGCATGCATGATTCTGGAAACAAAACTAAGAAAACCTTTTCAGGATTGTTTGTGAAAAGTTTGCGTTTTGTGCAGGTGGCTGTCTTAGCGCAACTAAAGCATCCAAATATTGTGACCTACATAGAGTCCTTTGAAGGTCAGTGGGACAGTGTGTGCATGTGCCTGTGCATGTGTGCATTTATGAATAGTGGGGTGGGGAACTCGGACATGATCTGTAAGTGTTTATGCATGTATCTGTGTGCATGTATTGGTGTTCATGTGATCGTGTCTCTGTGCATGTGTGTGTGTGCGTGTGTGCACATATATGCATGCGTGTGTGTGTGTGTGTGTGTGTGTGTGTGTGTGTGTGTGTGTGTGTGTGTGTGTGTGCATGCATGCATGAACATTGTGCCTATTTGTGTATGTGTGTGTGTGCGTGTGCGTGCGTGCTGTGCATGCGGGCGGGGGCAGGGAGATTTATGTTTTGTTTCTTGGAGTTTTCTCTTTACTTATTTTTTTTTTTTTTTTTTTTTTTACTGTAAATCATTTGCTAGATGTTTCTTCATTTGCAGTTACAGTGAAGTGTTGTCACTATACATTTCACCATTTACAGTGTCTTGGTGTCAGTTATGTTTTTCATCATTTACTTATTGTAGAGAAGGCTTGTTTTGTCAGTTGTTTTTCGTCATTTACTTATGGCAGAGAATCTTGTTATCAGGTGTGTTGTTTTTTTCGTCATTTATCTATTGCAGAGAAAACTTCTTGTCACCTCTGTGCTTCATTATTTACAGTGAAGTATTGTCACGTGTATGTTTTCATCATTTACAGAGAAGTCTGGTCACCCGTATCCTTCATAATTTATGGGATAGTCTTGTTGTCATTTGCACATTTCATTATTTACAGAGAAGTCTTTTTGTTTCATCTTTCATAGAACAGTCTTGTAATCACCTGTATGTCTCATCATTTACAGAGAAGCAGTATTGTCACCAGCTGTAAGTTTCATCATTTACAGAGAGAAGCAGTATTGTCACCAGCTGTAAGTTTCATCATTTACAAAGAAGCAGTAATATCAACGATTGGAAGTTTCATCATTTACAGAGAGGTCTTGTTGTTGCCAGTATATTGTATCATTTACAGAGAGGTCTGGTTGACATCTGTATGTTTCATCATTTACTTAGAAATCTTGCAGTAACTTGTTTTTACATTTTATCATTTACAGAGAAGTCTTGTCACCTGTAGGTTTTTATCATTTACAGAGAAATCTTGTCACATACATGTTTTATTACATGCTGAAAAGTCTTCTGTTCACCTTCTGTTTCATCATTTACAGAGAAGTCTAGTTGTCACCGGCATGTTTCATTTGCAGAGAAGTCTTGCTGTCAACTGTATGCTGCATCATTTGCAGAGAAATCTTGTCACCAGTATGTTTTGTCATACATGTACAGAGAAGTTTTCTTGTCACCCGTATGTTTCATCATTTGCAGAGAAGTCCTGTCACATGTATGTATATACTATTAGTATTTGCAGAGAAGTGTTCTTGTCACCTGTGTAATTTATTTTCAGATAAATCTGGTTGTGACTTGTGTGATTGTTTCTTTAGAATTCTTCTACTTTCCTGTTTGATTTGTTTATGGAGAAGGCATAGTAGAACCCTGTTTGATTAGCAAAGGGAATTCTTGTAGTGATCTGTACGATTCATTTATCTGTTTATGGAGAAGTCTTGCAGTGACTGCAGGATTTATTTACAGAGAAGTTTTGTAGTGCCTGTATTATTTATTTTACATAGAAGTTTTCTAGTGACCTTTTGATTTAGTTATGGAGAAGTTCAGAAATGATGTGCATAATTTATTTACAGAAAAATCGTGTTTTGATGTGTAAGTTTCATTAAGTGAAGTCTTCTTGTGACATTTGTATTTTGTCATTTACAGAGAAAGGATCCCTTTACATCGTAATGAACTTTTGTTCTGGAGGTATGTATAACGTGTGATTGTGAAGACATATAGTGTGTTGTACCTTTGTATATGCACATATGTGACTGAATATGAGTATTACGTGTGTGTGTGTGTGTGTGTGTGTGTGTGAGTGTGTGTGTGTGTGTGTGTGTGTGTGTGTGTGTGTGTGTGTGTGTGTGTGTGTGTGTGTGAGTGTGTGTGTGTGTGTGTGGTGTGTGTGTGTGTGTGTGTGTGTGTGTGTGTGTGTGTGTGTGTGAGTGAGCTTATTGTGGCATTTAAGTAGATATTATTTTGACATATGACTAGATTATCATGACTGTGCCTTCAGGATCTTTTTGGTGATCATTTAAGTGGAATATTTGGCCTAACACAGCCAAACGTTCACCATCACCCATTCATACAGCATATTGAACTCTGAGACTGTGGGCAGTATTACTGCTCACATGTCTGTCACAGCATCCTTGAAAATGATTGGGTTGTGGGGTGATCTGGTACAATTATTTAATGATCTCTCTCTGTTTTGTGCTGTCTGTCTGTCTCTGTCTATGTATAATTGTTTCTTTTTTTGTCAGTAATTGACTATTTGATTGAATTTTCAGGTGATTTATTTACCAGAATCAACAACCAGCAAGGCCGTCTTTTCTCTGAAGATCAGGTGAGGAAAATCTGCCACAACCACGTTTCTGGACAGAAAAATACTTGGCCTTCTTTGTTTCCAGGGTGTCGTTTTGTGGCCTAAAGAATTAAAACCTCACCTGTAGAACTTTAGCCCAATAGACGAAAACCCTCATTCAGGATGTAGAATGGTGGTGTATTAAATAAACCTCTCACTTAAAGTGTGGAGTAGTAGCCTATTAGTTAAAACTGTCACGTAAGACGTAAAATGATAACCAAGCATGAAAGGCCCTCATGTTAAATGGAGAACGATTACCTAGCGGATGAAGTCCTCACCAAGGATGTAAGGTGGCTGCATTGTAGATAAAAACCCTCACCCAGGCTGTAGAATGGTGGCCTTGTAGATACAGCCCCCCTCATCTAGGATGTAGCATGGCAGCTTCATATGTAAAGCACCCAGGTGGTGGCCTTGTGGATAAAGCAGTCAAGAAGGATAGAGGGTGGTGGCCTGGTAGACAAATGAAGCCCTCCTCTGGGATGTAGAGTGATGGCCTTGGAGAGAAGACGCTCTCTTACATAGGATGTAGGAGAGAAAACCCTCACTTAGGTTGAAGAGTAGTGACCCTCAAAAAAAGCTTTGCTATGGATGTAGAGTGGTGGCTTTGTAGAGAAAACCCTCACTGATGAGGTAGAGTGGTGGCATTGTACTGTAGGATGTAGAATGGTGGCGATGTAGAGAAAACCCTCACTGATGACGTAGAGTGTGGCCTTGTAGAGAAAACCCTCACTGATGATGTACAGTAGAGTGGTGGCATTGTACTGTAGGATGTAGAATTGTGGCGATGTAGAGAAAACCCTCACTGAGGATGTAGAGTGGTGGCCTTGTAGAGAAAACCCTCACTGATGACGTAGAGTAGTGGCCCTGTAGAGAAAACCCTCACTGATGACGTAGAGTGGTGGCCCTGTAGAGAAAACCTGAGGATGTAGAATGGTAGCAATGTAGAGAAAACCCTCACTGATGATGTAGAGTGGTGGCCCTGTAGAGAGAAAACCCTCACTGAGGATGTAGAATGGTAGCAATGTAGAGAAAACCCTCACTGATGACGTAGAGTGGTGGCCCTGTAGAGAAAACCCTCACTGAGTATGTAGTGTGGTGGCAATGTAGAGGAAACCCTCACTGAGGATGTAGAATGGTGGTCTTGTAAAGAAAAGCCTCACTGATGATGTAGAGTGGTGGCGTTGTAGAGAAAACCCTCACTGAGGATGTAGAATGGTGGCAATGTGGAGGAACCCCTCATTGATGACATAGAGTGGTGGCCTTGTAGAGAAACCCTTACTCAGCAAGCAAGAAGATTCCAACATCTCACATGGGACTGGCTTTTGTGTTTGTTTTTTTTTTCCTTTCCACTCCACCCCACTAACGATGAAACAATGGTCTTTAGGATGAGACAGTGAGCTGAGGGACCTCCTGTACAGCTTTCTTTTGGTTTCTGGTCAGAGAATGTATGCAGAAAATCTACTCTGATTGGTAAACACACACACACACACACACACACACACACACACACACACACACACACACACACACACACACACACACACACACACACAGAAAAAATGGACACACAGAGAGCCAGGAAACGATTTGGGTGGCACAGTACAGTGGTTACGTCCTGTTTCTGGAGATGATTGCGGGAAGTTCATAGGCTCTGCGAGGAAGTCAAATGTGATAATAAAGCTATACCAGCATTGTACAGTTCAGTACAGTGTAATTCAAAACAGTGTGATACAACACAGCACAGCTCTACCTGGTTCTGAGTAACATGCATGACTTTGTGATGATTTGCTGTTTCAGATATTGAACTGGTTCGTACAGATCTGCTTAGCTCTGAAACATATACACGATCGCAAGATTCTGCACAGAGACATCAAGTCACAGGCAAGTGTGGGGCAGGAATGGGAAGGATAAAGGGAGAGGGGAAAGGAGTGTGTGTGTGTGTATGTGTGTGTGTGTGTGTGTGTGCGCGCGTGCATGCGTGCGTGAGTGCGTGTGTGTGTGATTGTGCGTATGAGAGCATGCATGAATGCGCACATGCCCATGTAGGTGTATTTGTGTGTGTGTGTGTGTATGTGTGTATGTGGTCTGGGAGTACTTTGTGCAGAAGTATCTCAATCCTACTATAGCTGTTAGAATTATGTTGATGTTGTTGTGAGATGTTATTGTTCTGATGTGTTTTAGTATGTAGAAAAACAGGGTAGAAAAGAAAACTGTTTGGAAGAAATTTACAAATATTCCTTGCTTGCCTTTGAAGAGTGAAATGGGAATGGGTGGTTAAAAGTATTGCTTGTAGCTCTGTTGAAATGGGTGATGTTTGATAGCAGACTTTAATTTCCCACCTCAGTTTGAAGTACCTGGAAGTATGGACCTGGTGGTGTGACTAACATTACCCTTGTACCTCACCTAACATTTCATGGAGGTATGGACCTAGTGGTGGTGTGACTAACATTACCCTTGTGCCCCACCTAACACTTTGAAATATGGACAGCAGTGTGACCAGTCCAGCCATCTGTAGTTTATTGTTATGAACTTTAAGCCCTGGCTGTAACAGTCTTTTTTCCCTAGGCTCCTCTCACTGGCATGATTGCCTGTCTGTGATGATCCCACTGTCTTGTGTAGCACTTCACCATAAAGTATATGGGACACCACATGGTTTTCACCAGTGTGTGTGTGTGTATGCATGCATGCCTCTGTGTGTGTCTGTGTGTGTATGCATGCACGCCTGTCTGAGTGTGTGTGTCTGTGTGTGTGCATGCATGCATGTCCGAATGTGTATGTGCTTATGCGTTTCTGCATTTGCATGTATGTGTGTGTGCATGTGAATGTGTGCATGCTTGTGTCTTTTATGTGTGCAGAATATTTTCTTGAGTTCCACAGGCCAAGTACAGCTTGGAGACTTTGGAATTGCCAAAGTCTTGAACAAGTTAGTTGTCTTTGTACATGAATGTGCGTGTGTCTGTGGGTATATGAAAGAAAGAAAGATTATGTATGGGGAGGAATGGGGGGGAAGGAGTGGGATTGTGCATTAAGTGTGGTTAGTCACAGTATCTGGAATAGTTAAAACAGAACAAAAACAAAGGCAGTTGTACATTGATTTAAAATAGATTAAGAAGAAGTGAACAATCAATTTAAATGTTAAGGCGAGAGCAAGTGTAACTGCCACACAAAGTCATAGGTAGTACTTTGTTGAGTGGATCATCTTACACACGCACACACACACGCATAAGCATGCACGCACGCACACACATGTATGTATATTTTATCCTGATTATCTGGTATTTGTGAGTGGATGCAAACCACAGGATAAAGACGCCAAGCCAGTCAGGTAAATGTAAGGACAACTGATTTTGACTGGAAATTTCCTGTATACATTTGAATTGAGCTGCCATTTTCACTAGGCCTGTAGCAGAGACTACGTTTGGCAGTGTGCAGTGTGTACTCTCTTGATCAATTGCATGCATTGTAAGTACGGTACATTGGTCTGCTTTCATGCTCATAATGTATTCACTTCTTTCTGGTAATATTTGTAGCACAGTTGTGTTGGTCTGCTTCCCTGGTGCACATCGTATCCAGCTGATTCATGTGTTTTCAGTACCGCGGAGCTGGCGGTGACGTGTATAGGAACACCGTACTACCTGTCTCCAGAAGTGGTGGAGAACAAGCCCTACAACAACAAGAGGTAAACATGGAGACTGCTGCTCGTGTGGAAAGACATGCAAGAGGCTGAAATTGGAGTTACAGATCCACTTGACCTGCCACAAACTTTTATACTGGATAGTCAAAGGCTTTCTGAGAGTCAGTGAAATGGTGGGTATCGATATGTTTATTGTCTGACAAGAAGTGATTGTTTATCATACATATGATCCCTGAATTATGTATAAAGGTGAAAGTTATTTTTGTTGTTGTTGTTATATAAATGAGGTCTTAAGCTGAAATAATGAACATCTTCATATGTACAGCAGTTTGCTGGAATCAGCGCTAGAGCACTATACCTTGCCCTTCTTCGTGAGTGTGTAGATGTGTGTATGCAGTGTGTGTGTGTGTGTGTGTGTGTGTGTGTGTGTGTGTGTGTGTGTGTGTGTGTAAAAGTGTTTGTAGAAAGAGAGAGAGGAGATATTTATTTATTAAGTAGGGAAGTCTCTTTTTACTTGTTGGCATGCTGACTTGAATGGGTCTCTGGCTAATGTATTGTTATTGTTTTTATCATTATTATTGGTGCTCCGTAGCCCTACTGAATTTCTTACTCTTGAGATAATCAAACATTCATATTCAAATGTTAATGCAATGGTACATGAACCTAGCTATACATGCATTTCTTTCTCTCTGACATTCTGTTTGCCTGCCTGTCTTTGTCTCTTCCCTATTATTTGTTATTTTTTTTATCAGTATATGTCTGAAAATTGTGTTTTCCTTTCTCTCAGTTGTAATTATTGATCATTTATATAAAATCATATCCAGTTTTCTTTCCTTATAACTTTCATGGTCTCACAATCATCGTTCGTTTTTTTTCCCCTCTCTTTTAAATCGAATTTTTAATTAAATCTTTTTCATTTTTCAGTGATGTCTGGTCATTGGGGGTGTGTGCTGTATGAGCTAACAACCCTAAAATATGCAGTAAGTTGGGTGATTTTTTTTTTTTTTTTTTTTTTAATCTGACAGTATTGAAATAAATCTCTTCTGCTGTCATGAAGTTTGTCAAAGTCGCCATCCTTTTACCTGCATGAATCAGTGTTCATGTGTGCTGTCTAATTCACCATCCTGTAAGTATTAAATCATTTTGAACTGTCATATTTACCATATTGTATATACGTACATACATACATACATACATACATATGTACACACACACACACACACACACACACACACACACACACACACACATATAATATATATATATATAAAAATAAAAGATGAATAATTTGCCATCCTGTAACTATGTAAATCACTCCTTTGTTTATGAGCTCTCTCTTTCTATGTATGTATGTATGTATATATATATATATATATATATATATATATATATATATATATATATATATATATATATATATATATATCAAGGATACCACTAAAATGCCTAATAAAATTCTTAAAGTGCTCAATCACAAAAGGCCTCGGAGCAGGCGACACATATAGATCTGTCTTCAGGAGGGATTGCAATAGTTTCCTCATGCAGCTAGTGAAGGGGTTTTCATATTTATGATATACATTTTCCCATTTATTTCATCTTCAATTTTTTTTCCCTCTCAATTTCTAATCTTTGCCGAATCATTACTGTAATGATGGAAGAATGTTAACCTGCACTTGTTTTTCCCACTACTTAATTGTTCAGCATTTTACTGTTTGGTCAATCAGTGGGTGATTGCATCTCTTACGAGATCCAAGGAAAGGTTGTTCTGCACAATTCTTAGCCGCTGACAATGCTTGGGTTATTGAACAGCAGAGCTGACCACTCAGACTGTTCCGTATCTTTTGATCTCCCTTGCATCCTTAAATGGATCCTCAAGCATAGGCTCAAAGATTGTCCCTTACATTTTATACTGTTTGCGTAATGTTTTTAGTTTTCAACAACTTTTTTTTCCTTTCCAAACTTTCGTTTTGTTTAATTCTACTACCTTTCGCTGGCTGCTTTGGGGGTGCTGTTGCATTCTTTTTTCGAACCCTTGGTGGTAGAACACCACAGAATTATGGACTGTGGTGTGTCTCTATCTGACGCCAAGAGCTGTCTCCCTGATGAGTCGATCCAGCGGACGAAAGGCCTCGGAGCAGGCGACACATATAGATCTGTCTTCAGGAGGGATTGCAATAGTTTTTTCCTCATGCAGCTAGTGAAGGGTTTTCCTTTTTAACCATCCTATTTTTAACATATATATATATATATATATATATATATATATATATATATATATATGTGTAAAAATAGGATGGTAAAAGGAAGTCTTAAAATCAACAGATCTGTTTCGAGCGCTGGCTCTCCTCAGGATGGTTTTGTGTCGCCTACTGCCGGTGTTATATGGCCTAGTGTCACTGTTTGCATGTGCGGATTGGCTGCACGTGTTGTTCGGTTTTTCGGTTGTTTACAGTTCAGGGTGCGTTTGCTGACGATTTCCATTTGTGCCTGCAGTTGTTTACTATTTCTACTTTAGTATTTAGGGTTGCTAAGTATGGTTTGCATAGTATCAACCATTTTTCTGTTGAACATAGGTTGCATCTTTTTGAAATGTTATTGTATGGTGATGCCCATTTTATGATTTTCCAGGATATGTTGTAGTTTATTTTTTTGTCTTTAAGTCTCCAAATATATTTGCTCAGTTCTGTTTGGTTTTTGTATTTTTCTTTTGGATATATATATATATATATATATATATATATATATATATCCAAAAGACACAAGGACAACAAGCTGTCGTGGTTGTAAATGAAATTTTCGGCTTTATTTGCCTTCGTCAGCACATGACATCCTCCCTGAGTGCCAGCAGGTAAGGTAGTGAGATATATATATATATATATATATATATATATATACATATCTGAATTCATTTATTGACATTCACCATCCTGTAACAATTCAAGTCATTCTGAAATTCATTAGCTGTCACATTCATCATTCTGTACCAATATAAATCTTTCTGAAATTCAATAACTGTCATATTCACCATCCTGTAATTATGTAAATCACTTTAAAGCATTTAAACTGTTATATTCGCCATCCTGTAACTAAGTGAATCCCTCCTTGGTTTATGAGCTCTGTTATATTCATCATCTAAAAGTGCAAGTAACTTTGAAGCGAAATGTATCGAACTAATTGCCCCAGATGAACTATATAGACTACTAGACAAAATGAGGTGCTCTTTAGAATAAAGACAAACCTAATCAAATTTATTGCCATTAAATTTTCTGTGAAAATTGAACAGTAAATGTAGTTTGACATGTGAATGTCGACTTGTGAGCTGCTTACGTTTGTGACTGACCATTATAGTGACCAACCTGTCCTGTGAAGGTTCTGGGCATTATCATTAACTGACCACATCTAGATCATCAAAGTGTAAATCAGTCTCACTCTATGGGTAAAATCTATTATAATTTTTTTTTGTTACTATTTTGTTTGAAGAGTCAAAAAGTACACTAACAGCATTTTACGGGTAAAAAGATCTGAAGTTGTACAGTCGAAGCTGATCTCTTGATTTATCTTTTTTTTTAATTGTTGTTGATGGTATTTGAATACCTTATGATTTTTTCTTGTTTCCAGTTTGAGGCTGCCAACATGAAGAATTTGGTGTTGAAAATTATAAGGTGAGATTTGGCAGGTTCTTTTATGATTGAATTGTTAAGAATATTGAAATTGAAGAATGTTGCCCATCCATAACTGTCATCTGATTTTGATTGGTGCTTCTGCATATATGATTAATAAATAGTAAACGATGTTGTTTCTTGTTCAGAACCTTGGTCTTAAAATCTTTTTAGAAAAGATAACCACTGAAGGAGAGGATGACTTTTTCGGGTGTTTTTTTTTTTTTTTTTTTTTTTTCTTTTTTTAAGGTGGCAGTAGACATTTTACCAGTGAGAATGATGCGGTTCATGTTTTGAAAATATGAAACAAGATTGTATTCTTTACTGATATCATTAGCATTATTCCTGTTCCTAACAGTAACTTCTATTTAACTTTCAAATGAAAGCACATTCACATATCAAGTGATTAGCTTGATCTGATTATCATGGATTTCAGTAATTTTTTGTCTATTTTTCGGTCTATTGACAGGAGTGTTGTTGAGTTTAATGTGATAATTTCCAGTGCATCTGTGATTGTTGTATTGCTTTGTGAATTAGACCTTGAATCTGTTGATTGTCTTGGTGAGAGTGATGTGATGTTTGCTGAAGTCAAATCTTGTTTGCTATTTTCAGATGGGATCTGAAAGGTATAATAAAGAAATTCATGGTTAGGGCTGACCATCTACCATTGTGCATTGATTAATGTTAGAGGTTGTGTGTGTGTGAGGATTGTTGTTAGGAGTCCCATCCAGTGCATTTGATCTGTGGGTTCTGTTGGCCCCAGTCAGGACCTACACAAGAGTGTAGTGTGCCATGGACTGCAAGGGAAGTCCGGAATCGTGTAGTCCGGTGTTGCCCCTCTAGTGGATGTGTCTCTTAGAGTGTGTGTGGCTCAAATGTCCTGACCAGCACCACAAAGTGGCTGTTCTCTTGGGCCTGGTCAATGCCGGAATGGATGATGAAAAGAAGTGCACATAGTCACAGGCTAGAAAGGAACTCCATACCACCATTGAGATCATTGTTCATTGTAAACATGTTTCAAAAAAAAAAGTGCCCCCACGTGTCTTGCTCTTGTAGTGAGTTCACTTCGGATTTCCATTCCATACCCATGATCAGTGTATCAACATCCCCAGTGTTAGTAAGTTCATGGGGATTGTTTCTGGATGGACATTGTGGTGCCTTGGGAACAGGGACACTCTCTGGGGCTAGTTCAACAGGGAGCAATCAACAAGTTATCATGAGGCAACACACAGTAGAAGATGTTACCCTGCTGCTGAATCTGTATGTTCCAATGAGTTCAATGGAACCTGTTCTGATTCAATACTAGCAGGACGCTACAATACCCAGAAGCAGTGCAGCATCTTCTTTTTTGTGCTGCCTCATGAGAACATGTTGACTGCTCCCTCTTAACTGCTGGTCCTGAGGTTTTGATAGCACTCACTGGGTGTAGCTGTGCATGGGATGGCTGGAATGAGAGGCATACAAATCCGTCCGCTGAGATGGCATGGACATTGAGACAAGCAGAGGGGAAAGGGGAGAGGGAGAGGGAGGAGGTGGGGGGGGGGGATTATCTATGTGTCAGACTGATTCCAGTGTCAGTGTTGCGATTTAGAATGTCACAAGTGATACAAACAGTGCAAGTGCCTGGTGGTCATGTTAATCTTATGATGCTCTATCATCAGATAAAGGTCCTGTCTGATTGATAAAACTGAGATCTTCTGAGGGCAGTGTATGGTGTACTCTATGTTAATCTTGTGATGCTGTATTATCTGATGAAGGTCCTGTTTGATAGATAAACCAAGATCTTCTGAGGGCAGTGCGTGTTGTACTCTCTGCTAGTTGGTCTTGTGCCTTGTCCTGTGTTACTCTTATGATACTGACGGAAGTCACAGCTGACACCTGATTTGCAGAGGGTCCTACATGCCAGTCCCCAACCAGTACAGCTACGACCTGAGGGGGCTGATCAACCAGCTGTTCAAGAGGTCTCCCAGGTGAGTCTCTCTGTCCTTTAGGGCAACATTACGAGGTGTCATATCATTGCTGAGTTGTGTCTATCCGGCAAATAGTGCCTCAAAAGGTTGTGTATATTGGAGTCTGTCCTGCTTGTACTGGCTTGAAATATCCTGTATGATGTCTGTCCCAGTTTGTACTGACTCAGAATGTTGCATATAAAGTAGTGCGTCCAGTTTTTAGTCAATGTATGTGAATCCTAGCTTTTCTTGGTGGCCATGCTCGTGATGTCAAACCTATTGTATTGGATGCTGTTGTAAGTATTTGTTCTGATGGCAGGCTGGCCCAGAACTGCCTTTATTGTCATGCTTTCAGTGGGAAAAACAATCTGAAGTCAGTGATTTTGCTACAGAGAGAGGGAGAGCAACCTTCATAGATAGAATGGCCTCAAATTGGTAGTTGTTGTCTCCTTGCTACAATATCAAATAAGTTAGGGAGAAGGGAAGTGGAGGTACTTCAGTACTATCTGCCCCTGTTAAGTCCATCAGACACCAGCCACCGTGGCGAAGTGGTTAGCGTCGCGGACTCCCGGCTGGGAGGTCGTGGGTTCAAATCCCATCAGAGTCGTGTGGGTTTTTCTGCCCTGACCGGCTCCTACCAAGAATTGAGTGTGCTGCGGACTCAGTTGGGGAACTGGGACCACACAGTTGAGTTTCATCCACTTAATGGATGTGTTTCTGAGAGTGTTGCTCAAATTTCCTGACCAACACTGCAGGTGCCTGTATCTCTCGGGCCTGCTTGACGCCGGGATATATTATGAAGGGAAGCGTAGAGTACAGCCCTGTCATGTAGTCTCAGACCGAAATGGAAATCCGTAGCATCATCTTAATCATCTTCATTCTCATTGATTAGCATAAAAGAAATGTCTCAAATTCTGTGGCCCTTCATGCCCTGCTCTCATGGTGACCTCAATTTTGATGTCCTCTCCATGTCTATGGCCTTGGTTGGTTCCGTCAGGGTCACCGGTATCGGCGATTCCCGTGGGGCTGTCGTTGGACGGACGTGGTGGCACCCTCCGGAGGGAGGACTCGCTCACGCCGGCTCCGCGACTAATTAATTATTGTCATCAGTATGGGTGGCTTAGTAGGTGGTGTCCTGCGTATGTTAGATCAGAACAGGCGCCACTGAACACTAACAAAGTGACTCGGCAGCAGTGCAGTGTCTCCTCTGGTGGGTTGCCTCTTGACGACCTGACAATGACTGCTCCCTGTGGGTTGCTGGTGCCGGGGCTGCGGCGGGGCCAACCAGACTGTGGCTGTGGACGGGGGGTGTTGGAATGAGCGGCGTGGGTGCACTACCTCCGAGGTGGCGCAGAGGTTGGGACAAAAAAAAAAAAGTCCATCAGACAATCAGTATTAACAGCTTGATTTCATTTGGTACTTACACTTCTTTAAAATGATCTTTCATCAGCTTTCACTAGTCATGTAGCTCATCTTTTCAATTCCTGATACAGTGATACCAAAGTTAGATTTTTGAAAATGAATTCTTTGTATAGGGGTGGGGGTAGAGGCTTGTAGGTGGGGATGAGATGTGGACCTAATGAGTGAGTGAAGAGTCAGTAGTTAAGTGCAGTAAATATGTGTGTTGCAGGGACCGTCCTTCAATCAATGCTATCCTGAGAAAGAATTTCCTTATGCAGCGGGTTAAGCAGGTCATGTCCCCAGAGGTACAGTGTGTGTGTGTGTGTGTGTGTGTGTGTGTGTGTGTGTGTGTGTGTGTATATGTGTGTGTGTGTGTGTGTGTGTGTGTGTGTGTGTGTGTGTGTGTGTTTGGATGTATGTGTAAACAGGGCATATATGTGCTGTTCTCATGTACATTGGTGTATGTGTGTCTGTACATTTGTATATGTGCTGATGAAGTGTCTACATTGCGTGACATGCATTTGGTAAAAACAAACATTAAAATCAAAATATTTTCAATTCAACAAACGTACGCACCTCTATCACACATATTGAATTATTTCTTTGCTGTAGAGTGTTGTGAAGGTTGTTCATTGTTTTGCATGGCATACAAAATCAGTATTTTGTTATTTACTGTAGATGATCGTGAAGTTAGTTCGTTGTATTTCATTTGTTCAGTTGTTTAATCAGTATTGATGATGGTGGAGTTTGCTGCATGGCATGTACTGAGAGGGTAAAATTACTGGAGATGATTGTAGAGTTTGTTTATTGCATGGGATTTATTGATTTCTTTAATAACCATAGGTAATTCGAGATTTCAATCACATGCATTGAATTTAGATGATTGTGAGGTTTGTTCAGTACATCACACATTTTTGTTGTTGTTGGTTTAAACGCAAAGCAGAGGAGCTGAGTCACATAGGGGTGCTGGGAATGTTGTCTTGTTGTTGTTTGATATTGTTTGTAATGTTCATTGCAGCAAATAGCAGAGGAGTTTAGTCATACAGTGATGCATGGGGCAAAAATGAAGAAAGCTCTTCACCCGCATCCATCTCCAGGTATGACACAGCAACAGTGAAAACAGCACTGGTGATAATCATGTTGAAGTGATTAGTAAGAATAAAAAAGATGATGATTATAATGTGATAAAAAAAAACAAACAATGTAGTTCTTTTTGTAGCTTAATACTCCAATGAATGACCACTCTCAGCTAATTTTGAAGGTAGGCTCCCCTCTTTCCATACAACACACACATAAAGGAACACCCATGCGCAGGTGCTCACTCACACACAGAGAAGCAGACACTTGTATGCATGCAAAACCACATGCACATGTGTGTGTGTGTGTGTGTGTGTGTGTGTGTGTGTGTGTGTGTGTGTGTGTGTGTGTGTGTGTGCATGAATGCATGCCAGCATGCATGCATGCTTGTGTGATAGGAATGTGAGTGTGATTATGTGTGTGAGTGTACGTTTGTGTTTCTTTGTGTATGTGCGCCTGCATGCATCGTGCTCGCATGCATATGAACATATGTCTGTAGAGAGAGAGAGAGAGAGGAGAAGAGAGAGAGAGAGGGTGTGTTGTGTTTGTGTGTGTGAACTGTTTACAGTATATACATCCTTTCAGTGTTTCCTTCACTGTATCAACAGATGATGGGAACGTCAGACCGGGTGCAGCTGGCAGAGTGCGACACAAACCTGCCGGTGACAACCTCATGCCCTGTCACCGTCCCAACCCCAACAGGTAAACCTCGCCATGACATATCCTGTTACCGTCCTAACCCCAACAGGTAAACCTCGCCATGACATATCCTGTCACCATGGTAACCCCAACAGGTAAACCTCACCATGACATATCCTGTCACCATGGTAACCCCAACAGGTAAACCTGCCCGTGACAACCTCATGCCCTGTCACTGTCTTAACCCCAACAGGTAACTTTGCTAATGACAAACTCATGCCGTCACCGTGCTAATCCCAAAAGGTAAACTTGCCCATGACAACTTGATGCCCTGTCGCTGCCATATCCCCAACATGAAAGCCTGCTCAAACTCTGTTCTGAATGGTAAACCTGCCCTTGACGGCCCTATACCCTGTCCACCACCGCCCTAGCCCCAACAGATCAGCATGTCCACTTTCTGTCCTAAAGGGCAACCGTACCCACGACAATTGCTCTCCCTGTTGATCTGAAGAAACACAGGGCCAGTTTGATGAAGTGATTCTGATGTGTTAATTTTGAGAGATAAAGTATTGATTGCTGGATTGGTTATTGATTGACTGATTGAGCATAGCGTTTGACAGATTACCACTGTAAGATTCTGAAGCAGTCCTAGGGATGGAGTTTTGTTTGGGCTTATCTAGTGTTTGTGATGCCATGGGATTTTAATCCTGCATAATCACACTTACCAGTAGGCCCACTCTTCTAAATTGACCATTGTACTATACTTGAGTATATGTATGTGTGTGTGTGTGTGTGTGTGTGTGTGTGTGTGTGTGTGTGTGTGTGTGTGTGTGTGTGTGTGTGTGTGTGAATGCATTTAGAGGGGTAGAGAAGAAAATTAAAACCATGTGATCATGCATATTTTGTGTTTACAAAAAATGACTTTGTGCACTGTTTCATGCTGTAAATAAAACAAAACATAATTGCCATTAACAAATAAATAAATAAATGAACAAATGAAAATAGCCCAAGAAAAGAGACTGTCATGCTCAGGTTATAGAAACAAACGCATGACAGATACATGGATAACTCGACTTACATCTAAGAAAACTGATAGAGCTAAGCGAGCACTTTGAATCTATTGTCAATCCCACTGGTTGTACTGACCCAGACAAAACCAAAGCCATGCAAATTGACTGTGTCACTGAACATGAGTGCCTTGTCACTAGAGGCCCATTTCATCGCAGGCTGTCGGGGGAACAGAAGAAAAAAGAGGTAGGGGGGAGGGGTTTGGGGGCAACCACCCTGACCCCAGTCATCAACCGCCCTCCACCTGCCATCAACCGCCCACTGCCGGTTGTCAACCGCCCTTCACCCGTCCTTTGCCACAGGTAACAGAAATCTTTGGTGGTCCCCTGGGCAGAGGGAGGAGAGGGGAGAGAGGAGAGGGAAGGGGCATGGTGGGGTGCTGTCGACTGTTTCCTACCGTTTTTTTTTTTTGTTTTTTTTGTGTGTGTGTTTTTTTCAAAATTAAATGTATACCATCAATTTCGTGTGTGTGTGTGTGTGTGTGTGTGTGTGTGTGTGTGTGTGCATGTGTGTGTGTATGAAACATGTTAAATGTTGAAAAACCTGATTTTAAGTGGTTGATGACTAAGGTTTGGCAAATGATAAGAGAGAGGAGAAGAGAGACCTGCACCTGTGTTCCCACTCTCCTTGAAACAGAGGGTTCTTGGGGATCCGTTGCCATAAAAGTTACTAATCTTTTCAGCTCCGATACAGCAGTTGGGTGTGTATCGTTCCATGCCAGGCATGTTTTGGCTGTTGTCAGTGAAAGCTGTGGGGCAGCTTTACTCAAACTGTCAGAACTCTGGATTGGCTCATAAAAGAGGCATGCGTTTACTGAGATAAAATTTTGCAACAAGGTACTACACTTTTGTTTTGTTCAAATATACCAGTGACACATGGTTGCTTGATAGATAGGGCCCAACAGATCCTTCAGTAATACTTCCTATTTGATGCATCTTATTATCGTATTTGTTATTGATTGCAAATAGAACACACACTGTGTCGCAATCAAATATATGTCTTCAACTCTATTCATCTATATGGCTTTTGTACTTGTACTTTCAGATTATCTGTTTTGATTGTTCTTCACAATTTCATTTAAAGATTGATTCTCTGTATATTACTTCAGTCAGTCGGTCATGGTTTTGGAGAAAACATCTTAGAAAAAAAAAAATCGTCGATGGAAATTGCTTCGAAACTCCCTCCTTGTATTTATTATTCATCTGGGGATAAGGGTTAACTGTGCTAGATTTGAACTGAGATTGACCCTTGACCTCGAGTTGGATACAGTCAGCCATATGCATTTGGGCAGAAAGAATTGAGGGTCCATGAGCTAGCTATAAGGGTCTGAAGGCAGTGTAGCTGTTCAGCCAGTTGCCAGGTCTGTTGTCTGCCCTGCTGGCTGCTATACAAAATGAGCAAAACAGGTTTCCTTCACTCTACCTACACCCCAAATGTTCTTCTGTCCCGTCATCACTAAAGTTTTGTTCTGTCCCATTCTACCCAATTTTTTTAGGAAGAGGTTGACAGTGAAATTGAAGAAAAGTGATGGTTTCAGCTTGTCTTAGGAAGAGGTTGACGGTGAAATTGAAGGAAAAGTGATGGTTTCAGCTTGTGTCTTAGGAAGAGGTTGATGGTGAAATTGAAGGAAAAGTGATGGTTTCAGCTTGTCTTAGGAAGAGGTTGACAGTGAAATTGAAGGAAAAGTGATGGTTTCAGCTTGTCTTAGGAAGAGGTTGACAGTGAAATTGAAGGAAAAGTGATGGTTTCAGCTTGTGTGTCTTAGGAAGAGGTTGATGGTGAAATTCAAGGAAAAGTGATGGTTTCAGCTTGTGCTATGTTCTGGCAGTTGGACTTATGTCCTGCACAAAGGTATTCTGTCACTTTGCAAATTTTCATCATCACTTTGAGCGAGTACATTTTTGATATTGTCAACCCTTGTGTTCAGACATCTTATGGTTGTTCTTGAATGAATTTGTAATGCTGCTTTGTGAGGATAGTTATTTTACACCTTTATTGAGTACATAATGTGGCACATAAGACAAGTGGAAACGGAGCTACCCCCTTTGTTTTATGACCGATCAAAAGCAACCTCTGCAAACATGATGGAAGCGACTGCTGCTTGGTAACAGTTGTTTTTTTTTTTCACATTTGACGGCATTCATGTTGTGATCCATGAACACTGGGAACAGTTTCATACAAGAAGAGAAAATTGGAAGACGGTAAGAGGGCAGAAAAAAAAATGTATGTCTCTGGGAAACTCTGATATCATTTCAGGACTCTTTGTGTTAATAGATGTGCAGTTCTATATCATGGCAAAGAATGATGCATGCACGCGCATGCATAAGCACACACAAAAACACACATGCACATACGCATAGAACGGAGAGAGAGAGGGAGAGAGAAGTGTGAGAGCAGGAGATGAAAGAGAGCAGCTTCCTTTCTGCACTCACAGCAATGTTTTGTGCTGTCCACAGCCCCACTTCGTGGACAGGAAAGAGGAGAGAGTGGCAGGGAACTACGACCACTACCTGGCTTACCTGGACAAAATGAAGGCCCAGAGACAGCTGGAGAACAACAGCTAGACCGTAGAGCAGGTAGTGTGTGTGTGTGTGTGTTGTTGTTGTTCTTCAGTTAACGTCTTCCCACTAAAAGTGATATCAGACGAATGTGTCTGTGTGTGTGTGTGTGTGTGTGTGTGTGTGTGTGTGTGTGTGTGTGTGTGTGTGTGTGCTAGTATTTGTGGCTATTCGGAAGATGGCGGTTACTATTGATGAATGATAATTATGATGATTAAAGAGAACTGTAATAATTATGATGATGATGATGGTAGTGGTGAAAATCAAAGTAATGATGATGAATGTTAAAATGAATTGGATGACAATGCTACTACTCTTGATATGCTAACAATGGAAAAAGAAGTGAATAAGTTGAAATAGAAAACATACCGTACGTAACAGTAGTAAGATAAGATGATGTTTAAAAAAAGTTGAAAAAAAAAAAAAAGACACATAAACTCAATTAATGGATGACCTTACATACCACTACTTTGCACATACACAAACACACACCCCTTCCTGTTCCCTCCATTTTAGCGCATGGTATGCACAGTCATGCATTGCATCTATCACCACAACCACTACCACCCAACACAAACACACTTGCCTGTGGATAACACACAAGACAACCACTTCATTCTCTCCTATGGCGCCAGTTCATACCAGCATACCCACAGGCATTAGCAGCCCGTGGCTACCTAGCTGAGGTCCCCATGAGTGTGTGATGTACTTTATGGCATACCACCCAGATATCACCTGTTAAATTTAAGTAGACAATTGGATAAATCAATAGATCTACATTGCAGACAATAGATTTACCCAAGTAGCACAACTGTTGTGCTTCAGGGCTTTTTTTTTTTTTTTTTTACTTAAGTAGCATAACTGCTACACTTCAGAATTTTTTTCTTTCTCAAGTAGCACAACTGTTACACTTAAGGATTTTTTTTTTTTTTGGTCAAGTAGCACAACTGTTACACTTCAGGATTTTTTTTTTTTACTCAAGTGGCATAGCTGTTACACTTCAGCATTTTTTTTTTTTTTTTTTTTTACTGAAGTAGCATAACTGTTACACTTTAGGATTTTTTTTTAACTTAAGTAGCACAACTGTTACACTTCAGGATTTTTTTTTTCTTAAGTACCATAACTGTTACACTTTAGGATTTTTTTTCAGGGAAATCTGCTTATTTAGATAAGAAGATAAAGAAAAGTGTAAGTAGGGTACAAAGACATTGAAGGTAAGGTAGGCTTTGTTCTGCTGTAAGCAGAGCTTCATTGACCTGAAATGGTGATGTATGCTGGAACAGGAGGGCTGCCCCATGGAAATGACTGGCCAGGGGTGTGGCCCCCACCTGCTGTACAGCAGGCCGTCCTGGACAGGTGTGTGTTAGACGTGTGTGTCTGTGTTTGCGTGTGTGTCTGTGTGTAAGTTTGTTTGCATGTGTGTGAGTGTGTGTGTGTGTGTGTGTGTGTGTGTGTGTGTGTGTGTGTGAGTTTTTATGTGTGTGTGTGTGTGTGTGTGTGTGTGTGTGTGTGTGTGTGTGTGTATGTAGGTGCGTGTATGTGTGTGTGTGTGTTTGAATGCGTGCATGAATATAGTGTGTGTGTATCTGTGTAACTGTTAGTGTCTGTGGCTGTGTTTGTGGGTGTCTGGCCTGTGCATGTGTTTGTGTTGCTTTCATGTGTGTGTGTGTGTGTGTGTTTGCCTGTGCGTGTGTGTGTGTATGTGTAATTTCATGCATCAGTAATACTGGCAGTGAATGCCCTCTGACAGACAAAACAGGATGCCTGTGGTGGATAAAGACAGACTGATAGAGGATTTTCGTCAGCGCCAGTTAGCTGCCGCTCTGCACAAGGAACGGGAGAAAGCCGACATTTACGGGGTATGTAAGGATGGGAGACCAATTGGGGGATGAGTTGATGGGCAAGCAATGGTGAATATTCATGGACAAAGCTATAGCACTCAATTCAGGAAAAAAGCTGAAGTGTGCAAGGTATGTGGGCATTTGCTTGTGAAACCTGGGTGCACTCATGCAGAAAGGGGGGGGGGTGATTTGCAGGGTTATATAGATGACACTTGGAGTCAGTGTGAGGCTGAATGCATGGCTGGGCGGGAGGGTGAATGCGCAGTGGGTGGTGTGTGTGTGGGGGGTGTTGACGTGCTCCAGAGTGTGAGTTGCAGGTCTGTGGTGTTCTCTGTCTGACCTTTGTGGAGTGGTTGGATTGTAACGGCTTAAAACAAGCTGTCCATTCTGCCCTGCTGTCAGCCAGTCTGGCCATTTTCACATACTTTCTGTGATACAAGAAAGGTTTTTTCTTCTGTTTTCTGTTACGATTTTTTGGTGTAATTTGATTTCAGTAAACTAATGGTAGCACATTCATCGTGTCTCATTTTCATCTGCTATGAACATGTGAATTTATATAAATTGTATGTACTCATTTCTCTAGTACAAAAACCAGGTGTGATTGCCTCTTTTTTCTTCTTGTCGGTAAGATGTTGACGTTCCTGACAGGCTCAGAGTGGTCAGCTGGGCTATGAGGAGATGAAGACTGAAGACCTCTGTGGGGGTCATCTGTTGACAGGCACATCCTCACAAACTAATGTCGGTGCTCTAGTGCATTTTATAGCAGGAGAGAAAATGGTACAGTAACTGATTTGACCTTGACCCCGTACCATTCAGACAACCACATTCTGTCTTCTGAGGATTTCACTCCTTTTTCCAAAGACTGCAGATTGTTTTTTAATGAAGAGTTGTCTGTGGCAGAGGGAAATTCCCACAATGCATGCATAGCAGTTTGATGTAGACCTCTACTCTGGCTGATATCAAATGCTGATAATCCGTCCAACATATGTTGGTGACAACATCTGGTATCAAATGCTAACAAAAGGTCAATCTTGTATCATATTCTGTTTGTCCAGCTTGTATCAAACTCTGTCAAAGGTGCAGCATGTATGAAAAAGTTCAGACAGCATCAGAAACTGACGGATAGTCCAAACTGTATCAAACACAAAGTGTTCTGATTGTCTCATACACTGACATATTGTCCTGTGTCTCATACACTGACATATTGTCCTGTGTCTCATACACTGACATATTGTCCTGGTTATACAAACTGTGACAGATGGTATACTTTATCAAACACTGACAGAGTGCGCATTCTGTATCAAAGACTGACAAAGTGCGCACTTTGTATCAAACACTGACAAAGAGTGTGCTTTGTATCAACGCTGACAAAGTGTGCAGTTTGTATCAAACGCTGACAAAGGGTGCACTGTGTCAAACACTGACAGATTGTCTTGATTGTATTAAACAGTGATTAAGGGTGCACCCTGTTTTCAAACACTGAGAAATTGTCTAGGTTGTAATAAATGCTTACAGACCTGTTGAAAGAGTGTGTATATGCATGGACTGTTCATTTCAGATGATAAGTCTTTTAACCTGGCAGTTAACAGTATTTATGTGTCATAGAGACATGTGTATGTGTGTGTGTGGACTATTCATTTCAGATAAGTATTTTAACCTGGCTAATAACATTATATTCCTCTGATGACCACATAATGTGTGTGTGTGTGTGTGTAGACTGTTTATTCAGTATAAGTAGTTTAACCTCACTGATAATACTTACATCTGATTGCAACTTAAGTGTATTTGGTTATTTTTTGCACATTCATTTTAGATGACAAGTACTTTAACCTGGCTGATAACAATATGGAGGTCTGATGCTGAAAGAAATATGACGCAGTCCTAATCATGAACTTGGCAATTTGCTGGCAAGAATAGTGAGATGATATATTTTTCCTACCTCTGAGCCATATAGTTCACATCAGCTTGCAGATTCAGTTGATAGGGTCAAGTTAGTGCAGGTAAATGAGTGTCCAGAAATATGCTGAAAGAACTAACAATAACAAAAAGTAATTGTCCAAAAGTTTTTTTTTTTAATTATGGTAACGATTTTCGCCCATTAATGCCTTACATATTACATTTTTGTTGTATGTTACACAGTGAAAGTGAGTAATGCTTGTCACAGTTGCTAATCATTGAGGAATGAATGGTTATTTACAGTAACAAAAAATACTGAACAGAACAGACAGTTTGCACCTTAATCAACTATATACAGTTACTGACATAATTAAGGAAAACTAGTTTGCAAGGATGATTTTAAAAATGAATTTTTCTGTGTCAGTTCAGGCATGCAGCTTGCATCTATAGTCTTTTTAACTACAGTGAATTTAAAATATCCTCTCGTTTAAGTCTAAAGGTGTTTATTGGTATCTTGAAAAATGTCAGTGTTCAGTTTTTGTTGTTATTTGTTAAAGAATTGATTTGTTTTGAATTTTTGTCAAAGCTGTCCTTTACAACTTGAGTTGAAATGGGTCTTAGCAACTTCATTTTTATTTCCGGTTGCAGTAATATGGCACTTTTCTTATCTTTCAACTTAACATTTCATTCATTTTTCCAAACACAGCCAGGTCATGTGTTATTTGATTCAGTCACATAAGAGCATCAAGTGATTATTTTCATTCCTTCAGTGCTATAGTTCCAGTTTTAAAGTTTTTTTTTTTTTTTTTTTTTTTTTTTTTTTTTTTTTTTTTTTTTTGCTGTCCCAACCTCTGCGCCACCTTAGAGGCAGTGCACCCACGCCGCTCATTCGACACCCTGTCCACAGCCACGGCCCGGTCGGGCCCCGCCGCAGCCCCGGCACCGGCAATCCACGGGCAGCAGTCAGTGTCAAGTCGTCAAGAGGCCACCCACCGGAGGAGACACTGCACTGGCGCCGAGTCACTTCAGTGGTGTTCAGTGGCGCCTGTTCTGATCTAACATACGCAGGACACCACCTACTAAGCCCCCTACTAACGACAATAATGCTTAGTCGCGGAGCCGGCGCGAGTGAGCTCTCCCTCCGGAGGGCGCCACCACGTCCGTCCAACGACAGCCCCCATGGACCGCCGATACCGGTGACCCCGACGGAACCAAACCAAGGCCACAGACGTGGAGAGGACATCGAAACTGAGGTCACCATGAGAGCAGGGCATGAAGGGCCACAGAATTTGAGACTTTTTTTTTTTAATGCTGATCGATGAGAATGAGGATGATTATGATGATGCTACGGATTTCCATTTCGGTCTGAGACTACATGACAGGGCTGTACTCTACGCTTCCTTTCATAATATATCCCGGCGTCAACCAGGCCCGAGAGATACAGACACCTGCAGTGTTGGTCAGGAAATTTGAGCAACACTCTCAGAAACGCATCATTAAGTGGATGAAACTCGACTGTGTGGTCCCAGTCTTCCCAACTGAGTCCGCAGCAAACTCAACTCTGGGTAGGAGCCGGTCGGGGCAGAAAAACCCACATGACTTCTGATGGGATTCGACCCCACGACCTCCCAGCCGGGAGTCCGCGACGCTAACCACTTCGCCACGGCGGCTGGTCAGTTTTAAAGTTTGCACACATGGGAATGGCATTGAAATTGTGTATATGTCGCAGAAGTCGGTAACCTGGCAAATTGTTGTCCACCTCTTTGGATGTCTTCCAAATGTCCCCAACACTGGGGAACCGTAACTTTCTTTAGTGCTCCTTATATTTGTTTACGGAAGTGGCAGACCTATGGCTTTTTTGGACAAACTAGATCATTAGATATGGTATTTATCCTTCAAAATGATTTGAGGACAGCATGTAAAATTTTGTTTTGCCTGACCTTTTTTCCAGATGATCCTGCGCTTGAGTAAGTTTTTCTTTCTTGTGTGTAAAATCATCCCACTGTTGTGCTCTTGTGCTATTCATATTATATCCTTTTTTCACTGAACATATATCTGTACTATTTTACAGTGAGTCTTTGGAAAATAATCATTAGTCTTTTTGTCTGCATATTTGTAATCTTTATTAATAGCAGTTTTTGTATAAACTGTCAATTTTTTGCTCAAAGCCAGGTAATGAAACATCATGTAAACCATCTGTGTACAAAAATACAAAAGAGAATGAATGTTGTCATACGAATTACTGTCTGTGCTACGGAGTCTGAATCCATATCTTTTTTGACATCATTCATAATGTAATTGAACAGGGCTGGGGCTTTATGTTCTTTCATGCTGCACTCTTATTCAAGTTTTATTTTATGACAATTATAATCTAATTTTTATGCAGATTATGGTGTTTTGCATACATCATTTGAATGGTTTCACAACTTTCTCTGCTATTACCGTGCTGTGTGTTGTCTTACTAACAGTTCATCTTGCCAAGGACAGTTGAATACTTTTTGAAAATGAATGAAAGCCATGCCATTAACCAATCTTGTTTTCCAGTACATCATTTACCAGCTGAAAAAAAAATATCAGTGGTGGTAATACTGTTTTGAAAGATGTTCCTTGAATATTCTTAAGATATCTGCTGTTCTTATACTCAAGATTAAGCTGAATAAGCCATCGGCACTCTCCAGGTGTCCATTTATTCTTGTATTCAGGTGTAGCAGAATACATGAGTATGACCAAAAGCACTGGTCATACTAGTGATGCCACTGAGGAGGATTGCCACGCATTTTGCTGGGGTTTTTTTTCTGGAGTGGATATGACAGCAATTATCAGTTCTCTAGATGAATGCATCTATTGTAAACAGTTCATTGGATATTTTCGCCTGATGGCCTACCTTATGAGAAGACCAGGTTTGGCATTTTCATGTGTGTGTTATTGTTTTTGTTCGTGGCAGGTCTGCTGTTTAGATGAAGGCATGGTTTTCTGTTGTCTTTATCAGCAGTTTATTTATGTTTCTAATGACTGGTATTAGTCTTTCTAGTTTTTGATATGTTTGTTCTTTTATAGATTACAGTTGATTTTGAAGTGAAACTTTGCAAATGAACATGAATTTTTGAAGCTTTAATGAATATGACCCTTTTCTTTTAACCAGAAGGTGCAAGGTTTTTTATTTTAAATATTTCCATTTTTGTATTTGGATCTATGACCTCCTTATTCAACTCTTTTACCATGAGCACTCATGCTAATTCAAGATTTGAAAACATTCTGCTGGCCACCATGTACACAGTAAACATATGAATATTATATGTAGACAATTTATTGCATTGACAATTTAAGTATTTTTCTTGTTTGCTAATAAATTTGTCTGTGAAAATGTTTTCTTTCATCTTCATAATCCGCCTTTTAGATTTAGATTTTATCTGTAAACTGCTATTTGCTGTTGACATGACAACATGAGTAACATCATTAACATAATTCATTTTAACATCATTGTTGATTGCTTTGTTATAGATATCATTATTCAGCTTATATTCTATATCACAGGTTTGTATTTGTATTTGTGGTATACCTAAAGCTGTCTCAAACTTTTTCAGCTAACTTCCCCCAAGTGTATCATTCTCTTGCAAATCACGCTGTTTTGTTCAATTTTTAAATGAAATTCAGTCACATGAATTTACCACAGTCACCTCTTATATGCAGGCAGATAATCAAAAATGCGATATGAATAGACTTTTTTTCGTCTAATGGTGTTTTTAATTTTTTTTTCTTCTGTTTATTGAAGACAACTAGTATTTGATCAATGAAACTGCTTAACACTTTACACAACATTAGTGAAACCTCTGGGAAGCAAAAAGGGGTGTTTGTGTTGTTGTTTTTTTTTTAATAAGGAGTACTGTTTTACTGCCAGATGTTAACACCTTTACAGTGAAACTTTTTTTTTTTTATGTAGCACAGATTTTCTTTAAAAGAGTAGTAGTTGTGGCTAAATAAAACATTTGGCACCAGACAGATGAACTACTCTTTTTGGTGGCTGTTTTCTTTAAGACACACAACTAGTACTTAATAAGTGAAACTGCTCAGTACTTGCCCAAGTCATTGAAAGGTCTGTGGCAAAACAGATTTTCTGTGAAGAAGGGAAATAGCTTTGGGTAAGTGAAACTGTGCAGCATTTCATTCCAGATCAGCAAATCTTCTGTCTAAGAGATGACTCAAAAGTGACCCTGTCCATGTATACTATGTCAATTTCTTGTTTAGACCATACAGTCGTGTAGCTGTTACAGCGACATTTGTTGACTCAGTTGTGACCCATTGTCTTCTGCCTCCTGCTGCCATGCTTGCCTGTCACTCTGGGGTGACTGACAGGAGTGACTGACAGTGTCAGTGAGATACAGAGCGGAGAAAGAAATGGCTTGTTGTGTGACACATCAGAATGACAATACTGCAATGGTGATGGTTGGAGAAATGCTTGTTGAGTTGACACAACAGTGACAATACTGGGGTGATGTGACAGGAGAAATGGCCAATGTGTAACAAAGTGTTGATGATTTTTTGATGGAGTAAGAGTTTGAGAAATAGATTTTGCAATATGACCTATTGACAGTGTTGGCATGATGTAATGAAAAAAAAAAAAAGTCATTTTGAGATGAACACACCTTTTACTTTTTGGACATCTTAAATAAATGTTAGCGAACCGCCCAGAGAAATGTGGACAAATGAGTACAAGACAAAACACAACGCGTTTCGACCTCATAGGTCTTCTTCAGGTGAGACACAGACAAATAAAATAACGAAAATTCACTTAGATTTGATTGCTTCAGATCGCTTCAGAGTTCAACGCCTTCTTCCTTGCGCTGAACTCTGAAGTGATCTGAAGCGATCAAAGCTAAGTGAATTTCTTTATTTTTTATTTGTCTGTGTCTCCCCTGAAGAAGACCTAAGAGGTCGAAACGCGTTGTTTTGTCTTGTGACTCGTTTGTCCATGTTTCTCTGGGTGGTTCGCTAACATTTATTTAAGATTTGTTTAGATTTCTGCCTGCAGTTGTCTCACTTTGCAACTAGATCCTTTTTGGACATCATAAAAGTAGGGAATAACCATAGCTTTGTTTTCCTCATCAGCATTTCATGTTTTTACACACACACACACACACACACACACACACACACACACACACACGCTGGCATGCACACACTTTCCACACACATGCATACAAGCATGCATGACCTGTAACATACTCATACACACAAACTCATATCATGCTAATCAAATCATCTGTGTCTTTTTTTTTCCCATTTCTTACATTGAATAAATTACTGGCCATAAAAGATGATATAATAATGGCCTGTTTCTGATTTCAGGGGAGACCATTAGATCGTGGATGTAATTCTCCAATACCAAGGGCAGGTATGTTAAATGCAATTCTACATCATTTAATAGACATGGAAACTCACACACACACACACACACACACACACACACACACACACACACACACACACACACACACACACACCCTCTCTCTCTCTCTCAAGCTTGGATAATGAAGAAAATCATTTTTCAGGTGCCAGTTTCACAATACTTCTGTCCTTCTTCCCATTTCCCTCCTTCTGTTCCCATAGTGTCTCCTCTTTTTGTTTCTGTTTTTATTTTACTAGTCTTTTTTTTCTGTGTTCTGGTTGTCAACATTTATGTTCTTGGTTATGTTCTTATGATGAATCCTGATGGAGATGGCAGGAGCTCTTTCACTATGAGTAGTTCTCCTGCCTTCTGGAAGTTGTGTGCTAGAACTTTCCTTTCTCTGTCACTATGAGTAGTTCTCCAGCCTTGTGGAAGTTGTGTGCTGGTAACTTTTCTTTCTCTGCCACTCTCTTTGATTCCACCTTTTTGAAATTTGTGTCCATCTTCACACCCTGTCTCTGTTCATGAAATGATTTTGCATTTTTTGGGTTTTGTTTTTTTACATACATTTTTTTTATTTGTTTTTTTTTTTTTATCACAGTTTAACACATGCAAGATCTGCTGTAATCTGATTTCTAGGAGGTGGGTATTAAAGATACTGTCCACAGTGGATGCGAGCGACCATTCAGCAGTGTCCTTTTGCTCATATGTTCTTTTCATTTATTTTTTGTGGCATTTAGCTATTTGCCATTAATTTGGTTTATATTTAATTTGGGTGATAAAATGTCTGTTCTCTCAACACATTCTAATTCTGAATGTCAGACGCTGTCAAACATTAAGCTACCATGTCATTAATTGCATTTGTTGTTCGTTTCTTTTCCAAGATATAGTCTTTCTTGATGGTCTGACTCATTCACAATCTGATTTTTTTTGTTTTGTTCTCTCTCTGTGTGGTCATCTGTGCATAATAAAAACTAGAAACTTCTTCTAGTGATTATTCTTGTTCTTCTTCACATTGATGTTCTCTTCTTCATTGCTCTGGTTACATTCATTATGCTCTTGTTCTTGGTCCTTTTTTTAACTTTTGTACTGTTCGTGTTGTTAGTGTTCATCACCTACTTTATTTGTTGTCTTCTAGCTCTTTTTCATTCCCTTTTCTTGTTGATTCTTGCCCTGGATCTGGATCCCCTGCACATGGATAGTGATTGCTGGGCAAATGCAGTTTTTTTTACTTGTCATTTAATCTGATTTAGACGAGATGTATCATGGATGATTTCAGATGGTTTTGAGTTTTTACCATGGATTTTTATATGTGTTGTGGATATGACCTGCATTCCATTCTCCATTTTCAGGTGGGCTATAAACAAGATAACTTGCCCTAATTGGTAACTTGATTTCATCCTCTAATCTTAACGTTAGGTAACCATAACAAAATATTCTGATCCTAGATGCCATTAACGCAGGTAACCTTGACCACGGATAGCCCAGACCCTTGATGAATCAACCCTTTCTGATCTGGACCCCACAAATGACTTAGTTAACCCTGGCCCTTGAGAAACCTAACCTTTGATAACACTGAAGCTACATTACGCCAGCCCTTGATAACTTCATTTTCAGATAACCATAACCTTAGATAATCCTACCCATAGATGACTGTAAGCCTAGAAAGCCTAAATCCTTGATAACCATGAACCTGATAACCCTTACCCTAAAGTATCCTAAGCCTAGATAACTGTAAAACCATGATAATTCAAACAGCCCAGGTAACTCTACCCTTGGTAACATTTATTACATATTGGAAGTCACTGTGGCATAAGCTGATGCCATGGGTGAGCGAGTTGCCATAGGGTGTGGCAGTGAATGGAGAAGGCAGAGGGAGTGGTGCAGAAGCAACTCAGCAGAGGTCAGGAGGAAAGCTGTGGCGCAACACTCGCGTTCTTTGTGTCTTGTGTTGCAGTGCACAACGCTCGTGTTCTTTGTGTCTGTATTGCAGTGGCACAACACTCACGTTCTTTGTGTCTGTGTTGCAGTGGCCGTCAGACAGAGATTGGGGCCATGGGCCGCAACAGAGAGGAACAGGTGAGAAGTCTTCACACCTGGGATTAGCAGTGCTTGCCTGTTATTAGTGTGGGTAATAGGTCAGATGTCTTCAGATCTTGATTGGAAGGAGTGACATGACTTCAGACTTTGAATAGAAGGGGGTCATCTACAATTGTATAGGAGCGGGTAAGATGTCTTCTGATTTTCATCAGAAGAGGTCATCTGTAATTACATAGGAACAGGTCTTGTATTGCTAATGATGGATCTCAGGCAGGTTAACTGTTGAAGTGTTTCCACCTTCTGTCCAAAGACAGTTGTATCAGTAGTTATCATGGTATAATGGCTGGTCATTACCTTGGGTCTTCTCAGCTCAATTTCCATGCCATAACTTGGTATTTCATCAAGTCTTTTAGAAAGCTTGGTGGGTTCTTGTTCACTGCCTGCCCGGCCATCTGTATCTGCCAAGCCAGAGTTCATGATGGTCCTTCTCTAAATCTCCTTGTGCTGCCTTGATCTTCCAGTGCGTCCGTCAGGACATGTTCCAGGTGTATGTGAAAATGTGTGTGTGAGACGGAGGGCAGCCCTTATAACTCTAGCTTGATTATGGAACCACTTTGTGTGAGATAGAAGGCCGCCCTGATGACTCCATCTTAATTATGGAACCACTTTCAAATAGCATCCTGTCAGAGAGCTGTGCTAGTTGCTTTGAAGTACAGGTACTAATTGGTGTTGATTAGCTTTTGCATGATGTCAGATATTTTTTTTTTTCATTTGATTCACAGTACCTCCTGCCAGACTGTATTGTGTATATTTCTGTATATAGTGTTGTATATCTGTGTAGAGTGTTGTGTCTCTCAGTCTGAAGTGTTGCATTTTGTTGTTGTTGTCTGAGTTGTATTGA
Source organism: Conus betulinus (assembly GCA_016801955.1). Taxonomy (NCBI): domain Eukaryota; kingdom Metazoa; phylum Mollusca; class Gastropoda; order Neogastropoda; family Conidae; genus Conus; species Conus betulinus. The sequence continues at coordinate 36,171 of JADBJO010009136.1, forward strand.
GATGTGCAGTGTTGTATTGCCATGTGCAGTGTCATATTTCCATGTATCATGTTGTATTCCCATGTGCAGTGTTGTATTCCCATGTGCAGTGTTGTATTTCCATGTGTCGTGTTGTATTTCCATGTGTCATGTTGTATTTTCATGTGCAGTGTTGTATTTCCATGTGCAGTGTTGTATTTCCATGTGCTGTGTTGTATTTCCATGTGTCGTGTTGTATTTCCATGTGCTGTTGTTGTATTTCCATGTGTCGTGTTGTATTTCCATGTGTCGTGTTGTATTTCCATGTGTCGTGTTGTATTTCCATGTGCTGTGTTGTATTTCCATGTGTCGTGTTGTATTTCCATGTGTCGTGTTGTATTTCCATGTGTGTGTTGTATTTCCATGTGTCATGTTGTGTTTCCATGTGTCGTGTTGTATTTCCATGTGCAGTGTTGTATTTCCATGTGCTGTGTTGTATTTCCATGTGTCATGTTGTATTTCCATGTGCAGTGTTGTATTTTCCATGTGCAGTGTTGTATTTCCATGTGTCATATTGTATTTCCATGTGCAGCTTTATATTACCATGTCCAGTGTTGTATTTTCATAGGCAGTGTTGCATTTTCAAATGCAGGGGTGTATTTTCACATACAGTGTTGTATTTTCATACACAGGAGTATCTAGAGAAGCTGCGTCAGATTCGTGAGCAGAATATGCGTGAACGTCGTGCCATTTTGCAGAGGGACTCGGACAGCCCAGTAAGTAGTGTGCTGTAGTGTCCAGTGAATAGCATTGCACAGTCCCATAGCTGCATCCCACATGAACATATTTATACGCACTACATATGTTCATGTACAGACACAGAATCCTCTCTCTCACCTCTCCTTCAGACCCAGGTTGGTGGAACAGTGTGCGGGACAGCAACATGTTATGGAGGCCATGAATTTATGTATAATCATGAATTTGAGAATGTAGACATGATTTTGATTTTGCCAGTGTATGACGTTGCGGACAGGTTTCATTCCAGAATGGAACAGGTTGCTTCTGAGATCAGGGTCAGTTCGAAGACTTCTGTAGGTTCTGTGTGTGTGTGTGTGTGTGTGTGTGTGTGTGTGTGTGTGTGAATGTGTGTATGTGTGTGTGTGTGTGAGAGGAAGAGAGAGAGAGAGAGAGAGAGAGAGAGAGAGAGAGAGAGAGAGAGAGAGAGAATTTTGACACCATGATAGTACAGGGATTGCTGGAAAAAAAAAAAGAACCTACTGAAGTTAGCTTCCAGTACTGCTTAGCCCCTTGACTGCCAGAGAGTTCTTGCACTTTTGAAGTCGTAATTCAAACAAAAAGTTGAATTTCTATTCAACCCATCTGTTGTCAGAACAGCTTGGAGACAATGAAAAACAAGCCAATGCTAACGTTGTGTTGACGGAACTGAGGCAAAGACATGCACTTTCATTTGTCTGCTTTCTATGCAGCCTGTGAATGAAATGCATGTGCCATGCTTCCCCTCCTATGTTTCTTCAAATCCCAGTTCAAATATCAGTCAACTGTCAATAGAAGAGTGGGGAGAAAAAGGGTAGAAGTGCCCACGTGAGTGTGCAAGCTTTATGAGAACTGTGACCACACAGCACTTGGCTCATAGTCGATGTTTGACCCTGACACAGAGGTGTGGGAGACTGGAGCACCAACAGGAGTCCATCCCACTGCAGCTGGATCTCATTAGTCATGATGATATGAATGGGTCGGCTGGCTGACTGAAGTGTATCAGAGTGTTCTTATCTTTAAAGGTTGATGAGATCATGTGTGATTGAACCACTACATATGAGATGTGCCTTGAGACACAAAAACCAGCTACATGTAAGATTCATTCTGAGGCAGCCAAAGGGTTAGGAGCAATGAAGGAGTGGGTTGATGGGGACGGGTAATGGCAGCTCAGACTATGTGAGTTGTCCTGCGCAGGTCTTTGTCCTGGTTCCGGTCATCCAGTGACTCGGACGGTAAACTAAGGCCAAGAACATTGCCCAGGTTCTTCAGTAGCTGCTCAGCAAGCTCATCTCAAGACAGAATGGGGTGGGTAGGGGGTCTTTGTTATAAGACAAATAGTGCGAGAAGCACATGTCAAGGAAGTGTGATTATTGCACAGAACTTGTGTTAAGATACTTTTTATTCTGTCAGAGGTAGCAGTGGTGGTTTTTGTTATGGTGTATGTACAATGCAGTCCAGTCTGCATAAATCCATCATTAACTAGTTTATATATGAAAAGATTTTGCATTTGTCCCACTCAAAATTCACTGATTGATGTGAGCGTTTTAACAAGAACTAATGCTTACTGCTTGTAAAGTTTCCTATCTTAGGCAGCAAAGTTGTTTTCTGTTGATATATTAAGCTGATGAAAGGGTGTTGTCATTGTAGTTGTAATGTGGCAGGGACGAGGGGAGAGAGGAGACAGGAGGGACTGGAGGGAGGAAGAGCGGGCAGAAGAAGAGCGGAAGTGGCAGCAGCGATTGATGAAACAGCAAGACGATAGAATGAGGAATGACCACAGGTGAGCAGTGAAAACACATGATGAATGTGAGCAATCGTTGCAGTGTGTACAGGTATGGAGAGTGATTTTTGTCTGTTTCACTTAAAGGTCCATGACAGGAAGAAATGCACAGAGGAGAGGAAAGAAGACTTTCTGATGACCTGATATTGTCAGTATGAGCTCACTGTTTTCAAGACGTGAAAGTTTTGAGCAGTGGAAACTGACGCTACCATGAAAAGGGAGAATGATGGAGAGATTCTAGAGAAACAAACTCAAAACAAACAATCCCAATGGAATAATCACTGCTGGATACAGTGAAAACACAAACAAGCAAATGATAGAAACAGTAACAAACACCTCAAACTACATAATTATCAACCTTCTCTGCAGAAATAGTGGGTGCAACTGCTCCTCTCAGAAAACCAGATTTTGTTTCTTGCCAATGCCATCAACATCATAATTGTTATCCTGGTCATGATCAACACCAACAAGTTTCCCTTCTCTTGTTACTTGGGGATTTTTTGCTTGAGTGCAGCACGGGGAAGTTCTCACAAAAATGGCACTGTAGATTACTGTATGATAAATTCATGGATTTTGAAAGTTTGTTGATTATTTGATCAACCATTTCAAGAAACGGTGATAACAGTGAACTAAATTCAAGATGTGTGCTCACCAGTCTTTTAATCTCATAAAGTTTTGATGGTTTGTAAAAAGGTAAACAGCTCATGAATGATGGAAGTATATGGGGAACCACAGAAAGGACCACATCACAAAACTGATGATGTTTAGGTTAACGGCTTGTCAGAATATACAGTGTGAAATCCTTTGTGCAACTTCATGTACCTTTTGTCATGATGGATGATGTTGGTACAGAGAGTGCTATCATATCCACCAATTGATGCAGATTGTACATGCTGCCACTGTTTCAGGCCGGGTTCTGGCAGAGCTCATGGGAGAGTCCAGCTCAAGCAGTTCCCATATCTGGCGTGCTGCATATGATTGGTGCCAATGACAACAGGAAGTCACCTCCACCCCCTGGTGGGCTGAGACAGTTCAGAGATCCTCCTTCCAGGTCGCTACTCTTCCTTTTACCGTCCGGATTTCTCCTTTTTAACCCTCCATGTGTTTCTCTCTTTTTCTTCTCTGTCTTCTGTTTTTGCTCGACCTGTGTGTCTTTCTTTGCTCTCTCTGTGTCTCCATTTCTTGCTTTTCCTATCTCTCTTTTGCGGTATTTATGTCTTGCTTTAGCTTCCCATGTGTTTTCCGTTTGATCTCCCTATGTGTCCTTTTAAGTCTCTCTGTGTTTTCTCTTTAGTCTCCCTGTGTCTCCCTTTTACTGTCCTCATGTCTTTTGCTCTCAGTGTGTCTTCTTTTTGTTTTGCTCTCCCTGTCTTTCCCGTTCACTTTTCATACCACCTTTTGCTTTGTCTGTGTTGCATTTCGCTCCCACTGCGTTTTGCTTTTTCTCTCTCGGTGTGTATGTTTTGTTCTCCTTGGGTCTCCCTACTGCTCTTCTTGTGTCTCCCTTTTGGTTTCTTTGTATCGCCTGTTTGCTTCCCTGTGTTTTGTTATGCTCTTCATGAGTCTTTCTTTGCTGTGAGTTCATAGTGCTCTTGTTTTGCTCTCCTGTTATTCTTGTTTTTTGTTTGCAGTTCACTCTTACAGTATCCATGTCTTCCTTTCATTTTACCCGTGGCTTTCACTTCTTGTTCCCTTTGCTCTCTCTGTGCCTTCCAAGTGCTCTAGGTTATCTTTCCTTGTCCAGTTTCTGTGTCCTCCTGATCTATCTTTTAACATTTGTTTTTCCTTCCATGTGTCTTCCTGCCGTTCCTCCTCCTTCACCATCTTGTAACTCTCCTGTTGTCTTCCTCTTGCTGTCCCTCTATGCTCCTTTTGTTGTCACCGTCTTTTTCTTTTTCACCCTGTGTCTTTGTGAGTGTCTTCCATGTGTTCCTTTTGCCCTCCCTGTCCATGCCATTGGGGAGCATGTAGCAAAGTGTTTGGTGTCTGCGCGCACTGATTGTTAGGTCGAGGGATTGTTTGCAGAAGCATGTGGGTGGTCGTCGGGTTTAATTTTTGTGCCTTTCTTTGCTTATGATAATTGTTTTACTTCTGATTCAGCTGATAATTATATGCTACCATTTAGGTGTAGATCAGCCCACATGATTTGTTTTATACATGTATTTGTTTTACATCAGGTTCAGTCAATACTGTCTTCTTGTGCATGATTGAGAGCTGCTTCAAACAGTTTTGCTGTCCTATGGCTTGTCTGGACCTGGTTTATTCATAGCAGTGATCTTGTTCCTGTTTGGGATCTAGATCATCCAGTAGAGCTGTTCTGCTCCTGTTTAACACCTGGGCCATCCAATACAAAAATTGTTTCAGGCTTTAAACATGGGCCATCCAGTGCAATTATTCTGTTTTAGATTTGGGTTATCCTGTGTAATTATCCTATTGCTGTTTCAGTCCTGGTTCATCCAATGCAGTTATTCTGTTCCTGTTTCAGATTTAGGTCATCAGATACAATTATTCCTCTCCTTTTTCAGACCTGGTTCATCCAGTACAATCATCCTGTTGATGTGTCAGACCTAGTGTATCCAGTACAATTATCCTATTTGTGTGTCCGACCTGGTCATCTGGTACAGTTATTCTGTTTCCGTTTCAGACCTGGTTCAGCCAATGAGAATGTCAGCCCTGCCAAGGCAGTGCCCATCTCTGGCGTGCTGAACGTGATTGGTGCTGGGGACAACCACAAGGACACGCCTTCCTTCCCTGGTCAAGGTGGTCACAGTGCACCAAGGTCTGTGATCTGTGTGCCTCTTCTTCTTTCTCACTGTGTGTCTTGCCAAATACACTGTTAGTACCAGCTTTGTAGAATAGTAACGGCAAGTATGAAAGATGGCTAACTGAGCCAATACTTTTATCTGTTATACGATAAAGAAACATTGTCATTGTCATTGTTGTCCCTGACTCTGTCTCTTAGTTTCTTTCTTTTTCTTGGTTCCCCCTCACCCTTTCTCTTGCTTTCTTTTGCATACTTTCTGCCCCTGTCTCTCTCACTCCTTTTCTCTCACTTTCCCGCCTCTCTCTCGCTCTCTCTCTCTCTCTCTTTCTCTCTCTCTTTCTCTCTCTGTCTCTCCCTCTCTTCCCTCCTGTCTCCATGTTCTTGCACGCTCACTCATTTGTCTCTCTTGTTCTCTCTCTCTCTCTTTCCTGTCAATAACTTTAGGTCAGATGATGAACGGTCATTTGTTGTCAACAATACATGTTCCTACAGCCTGAATGATGGAAGGCAGACAGGTGAAGACAAAACAGCTGAAACCCATATTTATACTGTATTTGGAGGGATTTCAATAGTTTTGTATTAGAAAATACTAAGAAATTACTGATGATCTAGTGAATAATGGTGTGGATGTTTTGAGATCATTTGAGATAGGAAAAAAAAGAAAAGAAAATTAGATGGTTTTTGATAGTTTTGTCATGTGTCATGGATCTTTTGGGGGTGTAATTTATTTATTATATTTGTCAGTAAAATCGCATCTTGTTCCCAACCCTCTCCCATTGTTACAAGGGTTTTTTAGATAGATAATGATAATGAAATATGAAAGTATGAAATCTCTCTCTCTCTCTCTCTCTCTCTCTCTCTGTCTCTCTCTCTCTCTTTCTCTCACTCTCTTTCTCTCTCTCTCTCTCTCTCTGTGTGTCTCTCTTTCTCTCTCTCTCTCACAAACTTTTTTTCATTTCACTTTCAATATACCTGTGTCTTATGTCTGTCCATTGGTATGTCAGCATCTATCTTTCTGTTGTGCTTATCTTTATGCCCACTTTACTAGACTACATATGTAGTAAAAAATGTAGGCTTGTTTTTCACAATAGATAACCGACTAGACTGCAGCTATTTCTTTGCCCAGCTAGTGCCCAAATGGTTCTGAGGAGGGTATGGTGAATCAGATTGTTGCAGGATTTCTTGATTTCTTTATTCATCTATATATTGTCTCTTCCTCTCTTTTTCGCATGGTGACATACCTCATCCTCTCTTGTTCTTATAGTGATACATCTCTTTCTGTCTTGTTTTTATTGTGACGCGTGCCTTCTGCTATCTTCTTCTTTATAGTGTAACACCTCTTCCTGTCTTTACCAGTGAAGCATCTCGGCCTATCATGTTCTTATTGTCACACTTCTCTTCCCCTCGTGTTCTTTGGATGATACATCTCCTCTCTTGTTCCGACAGTGACACTTCTTTTTCTGTATTGTTCTTTGAGCCACACATCTCTTCCTTTCCTTCATTTCAAGTGACGTATCTCTTCATGTCTCATTCTTTCAGTGACACGCCTCTTTCTGTTTTTTTTTGCAGTAGTTTTCTCTCTCTCTTTGTTTGTACAGTGGCACATCTCATCCTTTCTTGTTTTTATGGTGACGTATCTCTTCCTGTCCAGTTCTTACCATGCTGTTTCTCTTTCTGTCTTGTTCTTAGAGTTACAGATTTCCTCTGCTCTCGTTCATTCAGTGAGGCATCACTCCCTGTCCTGTTGTCAGTGACAAATCACACCCTCTTTTGTTCTTGCAGTGGAGACTTCTCCCAGGAGGCGGGCAAACAGAAACCTGTCTCGAAGAAGAAGCCTTCATCACGGGGCCGTGGAAGATGGGAATCGCAGAGAGCGGGCAGTGTGCCGCCTATTGCTGAAGAGGGAGCCATGCGTCAGCAGTGGAAGGAAGGGGAGGTCATTCCCAAAGCTGAAGCAGAGGCCTCCCGCAGTAAGTGGAGGGAGGAACAGTTGCGGCTGAGTAAACTGCCCCCTGGAGGAGACTGCCTCTGGCATGGAAGGTGTTGATCCTTTCTTTCTTTATTTGTTGTGCTTTGTTTTTTTAATTGCATTTTTATACAAACATGAAGACATAAAACAACTATTAAGTCCATACAGTAGTCTTAAGAATAAGTACAAAAGCATCTGCCATAGAGTTACCTAATTGAAAAGGAAAAACATAAACAAAAAAAAAAACACCAACAGACAAGTAAACAAAAAACACCTCCATCCACACACACATTCATACACACACACACACACATACACACACACACACACACACACACACACACACACACACAGAGAAAAGATGATGAGTTGATTCTTAATGTTCTTTCTTTCTGTCATTTCTTTCTTTTTCTTTATTGTCTCTTCTTCAGTGTCTCAACCTCCAATCTGATGGAGATAATTTTCTGTTGATTGAACAATTCCCAGTATTCTGAAGCCAGATGCAGAATGAGGTATGTCTGTTCATGTTATCATGCCATCAGGTGTAGCATGGTATAGCTTTATGTTCCTTTTTGTCTTCTGTCTTTCATGAAATGTCTGCCACGGTTGTGCTGCTGGTTGTGACATTGTATTTGTGGTGGGATTCAAGTGAGGTGTGGGAGAGAGTGGCTGTCCAGATGATGAACCACAATCAGTAGGAATGGGTAGGGAGAAGGATAGAGAAATGATACGGGGGAGTAGATGGGCTGCCCAGAGAAACAACTGTGTTTGATGGAGATGGGTAGTGGGGAGATGACGGAATGGAATAGGGATGGTAATGGGGGACCTGGATGTAGTTTTTAAATTGCGGATTGATAAGCTTTCCACTGAAGGCAGTTTCACTGCTTCCAGTAGGAGATGTTCCACTCTCTAATGGCACCTGGACAAAATGAATCTATCCTTTTTCCTTCTTTTCTTGTCCCATCTTTGGTGCCACCTCAGTGCTTTGCACCCACACAGCTCATCCCCGACTCCTGTCCAGAGCCACAGCCTGGTCCGGCCCATCCTGCTGCATTCCCGACACTGGCAATCCACAGGAGCAGTTAATGTCAAGTTGTCAAGAGGCAACTCACCAGAGGAGACACTGCTGCTGAGTCACTTCAGTGGTGTTCAGTGGTGCCTGTTCTGATCCAGCTTATGCAGGACGCCATTTACTAAGCCCCCTACTGATGACAATAATTGCTTCAACGTGTAGCCAGCATGAGTGAGCTCTTCCTCCAGACGTGGAGAAGACATTGAAACTAAGGTCAATGAGGATCATGAAGATGATGCTACGGATTTCCATTCTGATCTGAGACTGCAGGACAGGGCTGCACTCTATGCTTGACTTTCATAATATATCCCAGTGTCAACCAGGCCCGAGAGATACAGACACCTGTAGTGTTGGTCAGGAAACTTGAGCAACACTCTCAGAGGCGCATCCGTTTAGTGGATGAAACTTGACTGCATGGTCTCAGTCTTCCCAGTTGAGCCGGTAGTGAACTCAACTCTGAGTAGGAGCGGGTCGGGGCAGAAAAATCCCACTTGAATGAATTCTTCCTGTTGCTGGTCTCACACAAAGAAAGGAGACAGATTGGCTGGTTGGATGGACAGTTTGATCTTGCTGATGGCTTTAGAGTTGGCTTGACTGGGATGTTAGTGGCAATTACTCCAGATGGCTGGTTGGATGGACAGTTTGATCTTGCTGATGGCTTTAGAGTTGGTTTGACCGGGATGTTAGTGGCAATTACTCCAGGGGTGGAATTTGAACACTATCACCAGGCTTGCAGAGCTTGTCCAGTCTGTCAGAGGGATCCAGCGCAGCTGGTGAAAGTTATCGCTCATGCTCCATGTTTGATGTTGGCAATTTACCACCCGACAGCAGGCAGCATGAGGGGGTGTTTGTTCGTTTGTTTCTTTAATTTTTGCTGCGTTTGGCTGTTGGGCATTTTACAAGTCAAGGCACATTTCAGTTCTGGTCATACATGGGCCTTGAAGGCTTTCCTCAATGCTGCCTACCTGAGATTCCAGCGAAAAATTCCTAGAGTCTAGCTTGCTTTGGTGGTGGTGGTGTTTTGAGATGGGAGTATTCATCCAGGACCTTGTGTTTCTTGAAATCATCATGGCACTGGCTGTTAACATGTGATGTACCACGTTACCACAGCAACAGGAGACCAGCAGCACCATGTCGTGAAACAAGCCACACAGTCGTTGAAGTCAGAACGGAGTCCTGCAGGGTCACAGCGGCGATCGAGCGAGTCGGACAGCCGGCCCAAGTCAGGGCGTAAACAGTGGCAGGTGACTGGTGGCACCGTGGTCAGCGCTTTGGATCAGCTTCCCCTGGACCCAGGTACGTCTGATGGTTCCTGTCCGCGGGGTTTGTTTGGTTTGGTTTTAACACTCACTACACACATACAACGATAAAAATGGCACAACCTATGTTAGGTAGGAACTCAAGGTCCCGACCAGCGCGTTGTACTAATGTGTAGGTTGGACATCTGCTAAGTCGTAGCCACAAGACCTTAAATTCTCTCATCTTTGTCTTTAATTCACTTATTCATCAGCTTTATTAAATCATGCGCAGTGTGGTCTCCAAACTTAACGGATGTGGTGTAGTGTATAAGGACCAATCTACATGCGGTGACGCCTCCTTGATGAAACTGAAACTGTTTTGTTTCTGGCTCTGTTGCTCTTTGTTCTGCTTTGTGTTGATTCAGGTTTTGCTTCTTTGATCTATTTTGCTTTGCTTCCTTGATTTTTTCTTCTTTTTTTTTATTTGTTGTGTTTTGCCTTGCTTTGTTTTTCTTTACTTTGTTTTTTTTTCAATTTTGCTTTCCTTTTTTTTTTTTGATAGCTTTCCTTTCTTTTGTTTACTTTTTGTTTTTGAGATTTGTTTAGCTCTGAAGTTTTTTTGTTTTAAATATTTGCTGTGTTTGTTGTTTGGATTCATTTCACTGTTCTTTTTCTTTTGCTGCTTTGTTTTGTTTTTCTTTGCTTTGTTTACTATGCTTCACTGTACAAATGATATCCACTGTCTGTCGCTCTCCTGGCTCTCTGTGTTTCTGCCTTCATCGCCCCGTCACTTCTCTTGGTGAGGGAAATCGTTCCACTGTCTCCTGCACCTGGTCAGGACACCAGGTGGTCTGTCAGAAGAAGTCGCAGCCCCCCTGTTCCCAAGCTCTGCGCTTATACTTTGCTCTTTTCTCTCACTCTCTGTGTCATTTAGCCTGTGTGAGGGGAAACAAAAATCCACTGATGTAATTTCAGCTTTTTTTTTTGGTCAGTCAGTCATCTGTTGATGTTCTGTAAATTTAGAGCCCTGTCAAAAGTTGTAACATTCTGGATTGTATGTTGTCTATCTGGTGACTAGGTAGGGAGAGCTAGGTTTATGACTAAAAAGCAGAACTATATGCTAAGATGTGTAATGCCGAACAATTATGTAGTGGGGGAAAACAAGTGCAGCTAACAATTCTTCCGTCATAGTAGTGACTTGGCAAAGATTTGAACTGTAAGATAAAAAAAAAAAAAAAAAAAAATATATATATATATATATAGATACATACATACATACATACATACATACATACATACATATACATTGTTTTAATCTTTTGTCGCATCTAAATACACTTAAATGATTAAGGGTGCTTTTTTGTTTAGAAAAATTAGATAGTAAAAAAAAAAAGGAGGAGAAAAACCTGTAAATGACATAGTTGGTGCTTTCAGCACCACCTGGTTTTATCTGTCCTAAGTTTGCTGATAGGTTTTTGAATGTCTACATTCAATGCCATGCCCTTGGTAATTCTCCATTTTCACAGTTTTAGCGACGGCAAACATTTTCTGTGGGTAGATTCTACAGATTTCTGAACAAATTGAAAAAAAAAAAAAAAAAAAGCTACCAAATTTTGATATGTAATTCTACATATTTTCGATAATTATTCTTGTTTTATAATCATTATACTATCTTTACAAAATCCTGTCAGTGAATTAGCGTTACACGGTCGGAAATGGGAAGAGTTAAGAACTTAAGTGTTATGAATTGTTGTACATATTTTAATGTAGGTATCTGTGGGTGTTTCTGATGAGAGGAGTGACCTCTTATTTAAAAGGTTGACAGTCCAGAAAGACAGGAGCTGGCACATGGCCTCTCTTCACCCAGTCACCCTTTCCCCACTCCACCACCTCAAAAAAGAAAAAAAAAAAATCTCAAAGTGCCTGTGGTTTTGATGGAGATAGATCTGCAATCATCTGTTCACTGTCTCTGAGGCCGCAGTCCTGTTTGTCTTAGTTTTATTGGATTGTTTGTTTGTTCTTCATCTTTTAAGTTTTTGCTCTAGGTGTTTCCTTTTTACTGTAATCTTTTGTTGTTTTTGTTTTGTTTTTCTGTTTTATTAATGATCTGCTCCCACTTTTAAGCTTATCTTCATTTCCAAGCATACCTTCATGTCATTGATGTCCGTTTTTGAAATGCAGTATCATTCATTGGTGTTTTGTTCCGTGCGTATTTTATGATGATTATTTCTTTATTTTGGAAGCTTTGAACATGTCATTATTGTATTTGCTGTGTGGTGTGTCATGTATGAATTCTGTTCACAGCAGCGGAGATCAAAGCATGTCATTAATTGTATTTACATTAATTGTAATGCCTGTACCCATTGTCAACACAGCGCAGGCCTCCAAGGGTGGTACAGGACTGCTCAAAGGGCAGGTGAGGGCAGTGCTTCTCTGGGTCCTCCCCAGCGCCTTCAGGTGTTTCTTTTTTCTTTTTTTTTTTTTCTTTGAACATGTCATTAATTGTATTTGCTGTGTGGTGTGTCATGTATGAATTCTGTCCACAGCAGTGGAGATCAAAGCATGTCATTAATTGTATTTGTTGTGTGATGTGTCATGTATAAATTCTGTCCACTGCAGTGGAAAACGGAGAACGTGCTGAGCCTCCACCCAAATCAAAGTCCCCACCACGCCGACAGCGTATCGTCAAGAAGCCGCCGGTTCGTTTCACGGTCTCTCTGGACAATTCCCCCACACCTGCCTCCCCTGCCCCTGCAGTCCGGGCCTCCGCTCCCTCCCTGTCGGCCCCCATCCGCAGCGGAACCTTCGTCCTGAGCCCCAGGAAGGACTCCCCATCGCCTCCGTCATCCAGGGTGTCGTCAGCCTCCCACGGGGTGGCTGGTGGGAGGGGCAGTGCTACCAAGGCCCTGAGTGAGGAAGACAGGTCGCCAAGTGCACTGGGTGAGGCTGAGGTGGGGGAGGGTCTGGGATGGAGTGTGTCATGTGGGTGGGGGGAGCGTCGGTGTGGCGTGTGTGACAGAAGCGTTCTCTTTGTGTAAAAATTTGCTGGATGAATGAGAGAATGACGTGAGGGACACAGGGATAGCTGGATGTGGAGGTGGGGTTGAGGTGGGGGTATCTCATGTATGACGGAAATACAGCTGTACTTCATGGTCTTAATTGTATGCTTTATATGGTTGAAATATTGAGTGTGAGGTCTGGGGGATCAGTGAAAGAGTGAGAGAGATCTGTTTTATGCTGTCGGTAGGATCATCGATAGTGTGAATCCATCAGAGCGGGTTCATTGCCTCCTTAGCTAAGCAACATATGTGAAAATATGCCAGTGACAAGTTAGTACAAGTCTACCCTTATTTTGATACAAATTCAGTTGGACTCTTAAAAAAATTAGCTCACATGTAATTTTGAAAAAGAAATATGAAAGTTTCTTTTCAAGAAACATTGAATGTGTCATTTATGAATTTCATGTAAATGCCTGGAATTATAGAAAGTATTGAAAAAATGGTACTTTTTTCCTGAGCTGTTTCTGTTTACCATGCACTATCTAATTGTAGGGAATAGACATTAACCTGCTATGAAGAAGAAGGAAGACAATGAATATGAATGACAGAGGGTGGGACCAACAAAGCAGAAATGTTCACTGTAGGTCTTCAGTTACAAGTATGTAAAGAGCAACCCACTGTATCCACCCTACCAGCACATGCAGTTGGAACGCTGCAGTCCATGTTACATTGTGCAGGCTTTCAAGAAAGCTGAAACAGGAGAGAAATCTGGGAGGGACTCTGACTGAAAGAATGAAAGATCTGATGACTTGATCTTCTTCACAGCCTCACACAGACGCTGAACTATGTTGACAGATTCTTTACCACACTTTCTTTTCGTTTTACTTTTCTACCCTTCACTGGCTGCTTTGGAGGTGCTGTTGGATTCCGTTTTTGGTCTGTTGATGGTGAGAATACTGTGGAATTGCAGACTGTGGTATATCTCTATTTGATGCCAAGGGACCACAGACACAATCAGCCGTGTCTTTCTGATGAGTCTGATCCACAGACGAAAGGCCTAGGAGCAGGCACTATGTCTTCAGACTGGTTACGATGGTTTCCATAAGCTGCCAGTGAAGGATCTTATATTTCCCTGACTTTTCATTCTAACTTTCTGTATCCTTCTCCACCCTGCCCCATTTTATTTTCATGGAATCTTCAGCAAGTCATTACTATAATGATGGAAGAATTGATGATGATGATAATAAATACTTATATAGCGCCTATTCTCGGCGAGAGACTAAGCTCTAAGCGCTTTACAATCAACACTCGTTTACACAACGGGTTGCCTACCTGGGTAGTGCCGACTGAAGAGCTGCCAGCTGGCGCTTCATTCAGTCGTTTCCCGTGTCATCCAGTCAGTATCGTTCAATATCGATCACTCATTTTCTTACTTCCTTCATTCTTTCCATTTCTCACTCAGGGTGCATGCTATGTGTAACGTGTCATCCATACCAACGGCCAAACTGGCCTACTCTTCCGAATGTTGGTGATGGGATTTTATGTGTGTGCAAGATGTTATGCGTGCGTTCACACATGGAACCTCAGTTTATAGTCTTATTTGAAGGACTGTATGGGAAATGGAGTCAGAACCAATGTTAACTCCGAGGGAAAAATCCCCCTGTACCAAAACGCCCCGGCGGAGGTTCGAACCCGCAACCCCAGGATCACCAAGAATTGTTAGCCTGCACTTCTTTTCCCCCATAACTAAATTGTTCAACATACTGTGTTGGCCATGTTTCATACCTAGATCCAGTCTGGAATAACAGTGTCAAGAAGTTTTTGTCCTCGTTATGTTGTGTTTTGTGTGAGGTTCGGACACCATCCTCACTTCAGTTTTGTCCACTGCTGCCACCGTAAAACACTGTGATATCCCAGCATGCTTGGACTTCATCTTAAAAAACAGGTGATATCCCAGCATGCTTGGACTTCAACTTCAAGTATGGACAATAGGAGTGGGGTTTTTTTTTTTCATGCTTTTTTTTTTTCTTATTGGCTTTTGCCTGCAGCAGAATGGGCATTAGAGGAACATTGGCTTGTGGATAAAGTGCATGGAATGGGTATCTGACAGATTTGAGAGGACGAGGTCATGAGGACGGCTGTAGTACAGAGTGGCCATGTTGGACTCAAGTCCTGCGTAATACAGAGGAACCAGTCCTTTTTTATCTGCACAGCTGATTATAATTTGAGCATTTCAGCCCCACACAGTGCTCAGAAGATTTGCCAGTGTACATGGGTTCATGAACGGTAAAGCTGCTACTGATGACAGTATGGATGGTGATGTACATAGCTCCATGAATGGAGCATGGTAAAGCTGCTACTGATGACAGTATGGATGGTGATGTACATAGCTCCATGAATGGAGCATGGTAAAGCTGCTACTGATGACAGTATTGACAATGATGTACATAGCTCCATAAAGCTGCTACTGATGACAGTGTTGATGATGATGATGGTCAATTGTTGCAGGGGACCAGATGACGGTACATAAAGGGGAGGACACAGACAGGTCAGTGGTCAGCGAGTGGTCTGCTGTCTGTCTCTCAGGCTTTCTTTAGTATTCTGTCTTGGTGACATAACTACTACTACTACTACTAATACTACTACTACTACTACTACTACTACTACTACCACCCATTATTTTGATCTTGACTCCTTGTCAGTCAGTGATGAACCCAAGGTACACCAGTGAGAACATTGGACAGTGTATGGCCATCTGGCAGAAATACTTGACCAAGGCTAGTGTCCCTTGTCCAGTTCTACTGTGCATGGCACTCAGCTGGACTTTATTTTCACAGTCCCACCATCCTGCTTTTACCGAATTTATTATACTCATATGTACCTTATTCCGCTTGACATAAAAAAAGCTCTGCTCATGATAAAAAGGTTTGTTTATTCACAGAGTTTGCACATCTGCTGTTCGTTTAGTTGAAAAGCTATTTAGAAACTTTCTTCTGGTTCAGATTCTTCCACCGCCATCATGTCAAGACAATCTGGTAGACTGATTAACTCTGAGGCTGAGGCAGAAAAGAAGAAAAAAGAAATTATGTCTCTTTTTCTGCTGGAGAATAGTGTGAGATAATGGAGGACCAGGATATTATTATCATGCATTTTCTTCTTTTTTTTCTCTCCTATCATACTGAGCTAGGTTTGTGGTGTGATTGTTTGACGAAGTATGGCAAGGCAGGCATGGGAAATGCAGCCTGTGTTCACTGTCCTCAGTATCTTGGTTTCAAACATGAACAACTGATCCAAATGATTTAAACAACAAAGAACAAAGCATCTCCTTCATAACTGGTATTGCATGAGTGGTGAGCAGTGCAGTTTGTGCAGTGGTTGTGCATACAGGTGTGTGGTGGCTGGATAGCAGGAAGCCAGCGGGGAGGGGGGTATTGTTTAGCTCTCAACAGATTTTGATATTTTTTGCATTTTGCATGAGTTTTTCGTAACATTCTGCGCATTATTTCTAAAATGAGAACATTTTTGTGATGATGTGTCTATTTCGTTTTTTTTAGAGGATACATTGCTTCAGATAACGCATCTATTTCGGTTTTTTAGAGGATACATTGCTTCAGATAACAAAAATGTTGTTTTGAATACCATAATTCCGGGAAGAAAACAGTCGATCACCGGTGATTGAAATTCAAGGGAAAGAACTGAAGAGAGTTGGATTACCATCAACAGATCATTCCACCCTGCCACCACCATGTCCAACAACCATCTTCCAGTGCAGGGAGAGAGAGTGTGTGGTTTGACCTTTCTATAATGTCTTTTTTTTTGGTGTGGTTTGACCTTTCTATAATGTCTTTTTTTATCAGTATCTGTGTATATGCCTCTTTCTAAGTGAAGGTCATATGTACTCATGCAAAGTTTGCACATAGCTATGCTGTGTTCGCTTTTCTTCTTTAACAAGAGAAGATCAGATTGAGGCTTTACTTTGCAGTAATATGATTAGAATGTTAGCATAGATTTGTTTCTGTTTTCTGTAGAAAACTTTACGTTGGGATTGAAGTTTCTTTAAAGGTGCTCACTTTGTTGAATATACATAATGGAACTTTGTGTGTGTGCGTGTGTGCGTGTGTGTGTGTGTGTGTGTGTGTGTGTGTGTGTGTGTGTGTGTGTGTGTGGCTGTTTGTGAGTGTGTGTGTGTGTGTACATGTGTGCAGAACTCACTCGGTGCTGGAAGGCCTGTCCACTGGAGACTTCGACATCAACAACGTTCAGGTCAGTAGAAAAATGTCAAGTGACATCTCCAGCAATGAGATGTCAGATTTGGCCTGACAGGTCAGCAGATCTGTATACTGCAACGGATTTGCTCTAGCTTCAGCCAACAGAAATGTTTGGCCATGACTGTGGTGTGTCTCCATTTGATGCCAAGGGAACACAGACACAGTCAGCCCGTGCTCCCTGATGAGTCCAATCCAGTGGAGGAAAGGCCTCGAAGCAGGCAGTGTGAATGGTTATGTCTGGAGGATGGTAAAATTACAGTGGTTCTCATATGGGGCTAGTGAAGGGTAATGTGTACTACATATTTCCCTGATTTGTCGTTGTCTTCTTTTTCTTCTTGCTCTTTCCCACCCACCCCACCCTTTTTTTTTTCCTTTTTTGAAAAAAATATTTGCTAGGACATTAAGGTAATGATGGAGGAATTGTTAGCCTGCACTTATTTTCCCCCAGTACTAAATTGTTCAACATAATAAGACATCATGTCATACATGTGAAGTTAGCGACAGAATGTCATGGTTAACAGGTCAGTAACTGGATGACGCAGGTTCTAATGAAGGGGAAGGCTTGAGAGTGGCCAGCTTTACCATCATCAACCTGTAGACTGATACATAGAGAAGTGCCATAAACCTCCTGTTTAGTTTTTCCTTACAAAGTTTTCATTTCTGCAGCTTCAGCTGAAGTGCAGTCTGTTTTAGTTTACTCAGAATGATAACATACCTTCAGTTGCACACACAGAGAAACAACTCCTGAATCATGATGACTGTAGCGGCTGGATCTGAATGACGCCACCTTTTTCAATAGTGCTTAAAAGTTTTTTTTCAAGCCCAGACAGAAAATGCCTGCCATAGACCCCTGCTTGTGTTCTTGAAGGTGATTACACTGCTGTCTCATGTGATGTGAGCTGCAGTGTGTACACACACACACACACACACTCACACACACACACACACACACACACACACACACACACACACACACACACACACCACACACACACACACACACACACACACACACACACAAATGTGCATGTCTGAATGCCTTTCAGGACACACATAACCAAAAGCAAATGTTTTATGGGGATCAGAAAATTGATAGCCAGTAGACCAACAGTGGTGACATCTGACACTACAGAAACAAAGGGAAATGGATGGAAAGGCGATGCCAGGCAGCTCAGCAATTGTAATTTAAGGGGTTACTCCATGCAAACAGTGCAACATAGAAGTTAACATATTTTAGCGTGAACGAAAAAAAAAAATGGACCACAGTAAATATTAAACCAGAAACAGTGCAAAATTTGGGTCGGAAACTACCAGGAGCTTTAGGCCACTGATCTACAATACAGTATTTCTCAGTAAAAAGTGCAGTAATTACTTGCCATGAAGAGTCACATAGTCGGTCATTTCCATAGGTGGACACACTCTGGTCTCAATCTCACTTCCCCCCTCCTTGACATTCACCATCAGGATGCTAACCCTTGAATGATTTTGGGCCAAGGGGCAAATTACTTGTGTGTAGGTACAGCTGAGTGAATCATAGGTGGTGAAATGCTTGTGTGCTGTGCGTGAGTACAGGTAGGTAAACTACACATAGTGAAAGGTTTATGCGCTGTGTGTGGTTGCAGTTGCTGAGGACGTGCTCAGAGCCTGACCTGGGCAGTCTGTCCACAGTGCCCAGACCTGCAGGGAAGATGGCCATGCCCCGCTCCCACAGCCTGGACGTTGTGCAGGTCACTGTGTGTGTGTGTGTGTGTGTGTGTGTGTGTGTGTG
This sequence comes from Conus betulinus, assembly GCA_016801955.1. Classification (NCBI taxonomy): domain Eukaryota; kingdom Metazoa; phylum Mollusca; class Gastropoda; order Neogastropoda; family Conidae; genus Conus; species Conus betulinus. The sequence continues at coordinate 54,764 of JADBJO010009136.1, forward strand.
TGTGTGTGTGTGTGTGCGTTTTTGTGTGTGTGTGTCTGCGTTTATGTGTGTGTGTGTGTGTGTGTGTGTGTGTGTGTGTGTGTGTGTTGTGTGTGTGTGTGTGTGTGTGTGTGTGTGTGTGTGTGTGCACGCGCGTGTGTGTGTGTGCGTGTGCGTCTGCGTTTGTGTGTCTCAGTGTGTGAAAGTGTGTGTGTGTGTGTGTGTGTGTGTGTGTGTGTGTGTGTGTGTGATTATGTGTGAGTGTCTGTGTCTTTGTGTATATGTGTGTGTGTGTGTGTGTGTTCGGGTGAAATTTTGTTTTAGAGTGCCCGAGGTAATTACTTCTCTTTTCTTTAGTGCAGTACATCCCAAGTGTTTTTGTTTTTTCCCCCCCTCCTTCCCTCTGAATTGAGACACATGGCTACATGGCCTGTGTATGTATGTGCACATGCGTTTGCATGCATATGCAAATGTGTGTGTGTGTCTGTTCACGTGTGTTTCATATCATCCATCATGACCACATCAGTCATCTTTTTTCAGTTTCATCTTCAGTGCCTCCTGAAGAGGCTTTACTCCCACACCCAATCATTGCTACACCCAGATTCCAAGTCTAGTCACTGGTAGACCTCGGCCGGCAATTCATGTCAGGTGGAACACCCTACAGCTGCCTGTCCTTGGTGGTGGTGGCCCTATCCAGGACACACTGGTCCTACCCTTGGTGGTGGTCAGTGGTGCCTGTTCTGATCCAACATGCTTCAGACTGCCCTTTTTGATGACAGTAATGCCAGTGTCAGTGATCATCCCTTTCCGGAGGGCATCATGACATCCATCCAAATGACAGTCCCAGTGAATTTGCAAGTACTGATGACTTTGATCTGAAAGCTGCCATCGATGTGGACAGGAAGACGAAATCAACATTTAGGTCACCATGAGGGCAGGGCTTGAAGAGTCACAGAATTTGGGTGTTTTTTTTTTTTCATGATCATCAGGTACAATAGAGATGATGAAGATGATGCTTTGGAATTCCATTTTGGGTGTGATACTACGCGACAGAACAGTACTCTATGCTTCTTTTTATGTTGTATCCCTACATCAACCAGTCCTGAAAGATACAGATATCAGCAGCACTGGTCAAGAAATTTAGCCTCCCTGTCTCTCAAAGGCCTGTCTGCCAAGTGAATGAAACTCAGATGGGCTGACCAAATCTTCCCATTTGAGCCTGTAGGATACTCACTATGGTAAAATAAAAAAAAAAGAAAGAAAAAGAAATCTCACATACAAATGTCTTTGATGCGGTTCAGCCCCACATCCCCTAACTGATGCGATGCTGACCACTGCACCACAAGGGCTGTCAACAAACTACATTGTCTGCGCAGCTTTTGAACTGCTCTGACACACATGCAGTGCCACAATAAACTGAATGTTGCTTTATCAGAGTCTGATGCATCAAAATCCAAAATGTTGACCTGACCAGATAACACCACACAGCAAAGAAGCAAAACATTTTTTTTTTTTTTTTAACAAACTGATTATTACTATGCTGTTGATTTTCAACAAGCCAACAATCACTGTGCAGTTAGGAAACGTGTTTGAAAAATGTTCTGCAGACCGGTCAACTGGAAAATGAAACTTTTTGTTTATTGTATGTAACAGATCAGTGAATATGAGAGATGATATGAAATAGAAGTGCCCATAATGTTCATCAAGCCAGATAACTCACAGTAAAGTAACAATGAGGGTGTTGAATAGACTCGGTAATACTGCAGAGTGAAAAAAATGTATGTGAATGTTTTTAACAGAATAATTAAGTTTAAAAAATGATGGGAAATACGTGAAACTGAATTGAACACTTCATGCAAGAGAGTAACATGAATGAATACATAAATGATTAAAAGTGTGTATAGATGTTGAACAGACGAGTGAATACTACAGAGTAAAAAGAACAGATAAAAGTCTGTGTGAGGGGTGAATAGACCAACAGGTTAGATGTTGAACAGACAAATTAATGAAAATTATGAAATTAAAAAAAAAAGTGTGAATGTTGAACAGGAGGTGGAGGGCTCACCGAGATCACCTGATATGGAGCTGGACAAGATGAGGTAACTGTGGTGTGCGTGTGCGTGTGTGTGTGTGTGTGTGTGTGTGTGTGTGTGTGTGTGTGTGTGTGTGTGTGTGTGTGTGTGTGTGTGTGTGAGAGAGAGAGAGAGAGAGAGAAAGAGAGAGAGAGAGAGAGATTGGACAAGTCTGTGTTCAAACACTTAAATGTTAGTGAATAGGCATATATGTGTATATCTCAGTGACATGCGTCCCCAAAGACTACAGGAGAAAGTACCATAGCATTTTCACACTCATATATATGCTATGGTCTGTATGCAAGTCCATGTGGGTAGTTTGTACATGTACATGAATTATATATGTGAGTAATATCCCCATACCTGTAGTCAACAGGGAAATGACAGACTGGCTATAGATGATTCCTCTGCTTCCCTTTGTTGGTTTACATGCTGCAGGCATGTCATTGCCAGCATTGGACTGCTCAGTCATCTCCAGACCCATGAAAGCCAAACCTCCCTTCCTTGTCATGTTTATCACCATCGCCCATGATGGACTCGCATTATCATAGTGATAAAATAGCTTGCAATATATCCCCCCTGTTTGTATTGATTTATGGCCAGAAGTTAATCACCACAGTGAATTTCTCTGCTCTCTGGTTGTCCTGAGACCATGTTTGAAGTAAACTGTAGAAAATGAAGAACAGTGCCGCACAACTTGTTTCAGGATCCTTACCACGCTCATGTTATCCCTTCTCCTTCACTCCCTTCAGCAGGATCTTGTTGAGCAAAGAAGGCAGTGTTTAGCTTTTCCACTGTGTTTCAAATCGTTTAATGACCAGGCTGCAGGACACCTTTCTGCACTCCTCGGTCTTTACACACATCAACATTTCTGTTATTCTGCTGACCACAGCATCTACAAGATGCCTGCATTTAGGACGCAATCCTATGGCCCGTGCCACAAGCACACATCAAGAGACAAGCAAGCAAGCCACAATGTATATCCTGTTGACTTGTGTGTTATTGGAGAGTCGCGCCCCTTGGAAAGCTGGGCAGCCTCTGTTACTGGAGCATGCGTGATTTTACGTCAAGAAGAATGAAACTGCTGTGAATTCTGAAAGTACTCAGACTGGAAATGTAGAAAAGCTAATGACTTGTTCTTCCAGGCAGCGTTTGATAAGTGTTGATGAATGTCAGTGATTTTGCACATCAAGGTCAGCTTTCAAACAACACTGTCAAGGAGTTCTTTCCGGTTTGTGAAGTTCAGAAATCACATCAACTTGAACTCATCAGCTGTGGCTGTGATAGATGCTGCCATAGAGTCAACAAGAGATCCCAGCTTGATAGACCTTGGCCTTGAAATAGACATGTAGAGACTTCTCTGGGGAAACACCTGGACAGGAGGCAGCAGACATCCACGTTTCTGGTCCTGTCAGGAGGCTCCAAACCAGCCTCTGTACTGTTCTGTTTGTCCCGCTGAATCAGTCACAGGCTTTAAAACCTGGCTCTCTAACCTGTCTGAAGTCTGGTCTGTCTTTCTAGAAGCATTCCGTGCATGGAACCATTCCTGTTGAGCTGTTGTTGTTTTTTTTTTAAATAACAACTTTTTGAAGCACACACATGTCAAATCAATGACATACACAGCATTGGATTATGAAAAAAAAAACCCCAATAAACAAACATCCATACACACACAAAAACCGAAGGGGGATGGGAGTGGGGAGGGAGGGAGTGGGGTGACATGGGCAGGGGATGGGGAGGGGGTCACCAACACTTTCATGCAGAACGTTAATCATACAAATACTCAGCCATTTTGAAAAATGCACAGTTAGAATAAATCTTAATGAAATCTCATAAGACTGGAACCATTCCCGTTTTATTTCATTCCTTGTCTGCAACTGGCATACACATACGTTTTTGGTGGGTGTGTCTGCAGGCTGCTGCTGTTTTTGCTGTGTGTGTTGCCATGTGGAATGTACACACTTGGGGCTTTTTCTTTCTTTTTTTTTTTTCTTTTTTTTTTTTATTAAGATAAAGTGCCTGGCAAATAGTCTTCTTGACAATCTGTACATGAGTTAACCTCCCTGCCACTGAAAAGACTTTCTAATTAACCCACCTGCTGCTGTAAAGACTTTCTAATTACCCCCCACCCACCCCCAACCCCGCCGCTGAAAGACTTTCTAATTACCCCCCTGCCGCTGAAAAGATTTGTTAATAAGTGAAAAGAGTGTTGCAGGGAGTGTCCTGACGAAGGGAACATGGACAAGACCAGGGAGGACAGTATGGACAACCAGGAGGACGACGACATAGAAGGTACCATGAGTAGTTGAAGTTAGACATGCACATATGTTTATGTATATGCGTGCGTGCTTGCACACACACACACACACACACACACACACACACACACACACACACTTTATATATATATAGGGTGATGAATAACATGTTAACATGTTGCAAAAATATATTTGCATGCATGCATGCACATTCTTTTTCAGAAAACTAAGATTAAACCCATTTAGAGCGTGTCTGGTCATTGTGTATAGATTGTGTAGAAAAATGTACAGATTGTGTCCATGTATTGTCTTTGTGCTTTTCTTAACGCATACAAACACACACACACACACACACACACACACACACACACACACACACACTCACACACACATCTGCTGCCTTGATTGACCCCTTTCAGGCAAGCATGACACCTAAACAGGGCACGCCATTTGTTGGCGCTTTTAATCACCTTGTGCTGTTTTTTTTTTTTTTTTGTCGTTTTAATCAACAAAGTTCTTGTCACTTTAGGGATGGTAGTGAAAATTGGGGGGAGACAGGTAGACATTTTTGAGGTGCTTTATCACATAACATTTAAAAAAAAATTATCTGTGAATTTCCAGCACTGTATAAAGAATACAAAAGTAACGGTGCTGATGTAGCGTGTGTATGATTGTTTGATCCAGATGATACTGACAGTGAAACACTGTTTGGTGATGATGACGATGATGACAGCGATGATGACCGTGACCTTGCCAGCCGTCTGGAGCTGCAGCGGAAAGAACTGGAGAAGGCGCTGGGAGCAGAGGTGTTCTTGAAGGCCTACACTGCTGTGTACAGGTGTGTGAATGGTCTGTTGTTGTACCTGTGATGACGTGACTGTGGTGAGGTATACCTGAAGGCCTACACTGCTGTACAGGTGTGTGAATGGTCTGTTGTTGTACCTGTGATGACGTGACTGTGGTGAGGTATACTTGAAGGCTTACACTGCTGTACAGGTGTGTGAATGGTCTGCTGTTGTTGTACCTGTGATGACTTAGCTGTAGGTAAGGTATACCTGAAGGCCTGCATTGCTGTACAGTGTGTGTGAATGGTCTGCTGTTGTACCTGTGATGACATAGCCATAGGTGAGGTATACCTGAAGGCCTGCTCTGCTGTACAGGTGTGTGAATGGTCTGCTGTTGTACCTTGATGATGTGTCTGTGGTGAGGTATACCTGAAGGCCTACACTGCCGTACAGGTGTGTGAATGGTCTGCTGTTTTTGTACCTGTGATGGAATAACTATAGGTGAGGTATTCCTGAAGGTCTTTACTGTTGTACAGGTGTGTGGATGGTCTGTTGTACCTATGATGACGTGGCTGTAGGTGAGATATTCCTGAAGGCCTACACTGCTGTACAGGTGTGTGAATGGTCTGTCTGCTGTTGTACCTGTGATGAGGTGGCTGTAGATGAGGCTGTCCCTGAGGGCCAACAGGATGGTACAGGTGGGGCAGAAATCTGCTGTCCAGAACACACAGGTCAACTGGAAGAGCACTGGGGAGAGCGAAGGCCTCCGTCAAGCTCAGTGGATCCTGGATCTGCCCTTGAAATGCATCCTCACCATGGATCTACAACCACCATTGAATGTAATGGGGTTTGCCTGCAAGTTTCATGCCATTGGACATCATCCAAACAGGTTCTACAGTTTTTGTGTGGTCTTGCAAGCAGACAGGAAAACCTACCTTCCTTTTCGGAGGTGAAATCAGTATCTCAGTATATCAAACATCATGCGTAACAGACTTCAGGGGAGTTGTGGAGAGAGAGAGCCATAGTACACAGGGGTGGTTAACTAATGTGCCACTGTACTGGTATTTGATGTTCTTTCTTGTACATTTACGTACATATAATTATTATGATTGGTGTTGATAATTTTTGTGTTAGTATAGATATATCCTGTCTCAATGCTGTTTATTTGCTTTGACGTAACTATGAATAATACTTGACTGGTGCTGTTAGTTAATTTTCTTTTCAGACAGATGTATGACCCTTGTTACCATCATCAGAAACATTGCCACAATTCTAAACTCTCAACAGAGCCATGTTTACTTATGGAAGAAATAGTTGAAAAATATGAAATGGCAGCTAGGGCAGACACGAACGTCATGGAAAAGTTGGAAAGCTGAGCAGGGCTTGAACCAGATGAAAACAACGCATGCTTGCTGGATTTTGTTTCTCTCTGAAAATTGGTTTTTCCATGGAAACCATGCATTTTTTGTACGACCGACCAGCCGCCGTGGCGAAGTGGTTAGCGTCGCGGACTCCCGGCTGGGAGGTCGTGGGTTCGAATCCCATCAGAAGTCATGTGGGTTTTTCTGCCCCGACCGGCTCCTACCCAGAGTTGAGTTTGCTGCGGCTCAGTTGGGAAGACTGGGACCACACAGTCGAGTTTCATCATCCACTTAATGGATGCGTTTCTGAGAGTGTTGCTCAAATTTTCCTGACCAACACTGCAGGTGTCTGTATCTCTCGGGCCTGGTTGACGCTGGGATATATTATGAAAGGAAGCGTAGAGTACAGCCCTGTCATGTAGTCTCAGACCGAAATGGAAATCCGTAGCATCATCTTAATCATCCTCATTCTCATCGATCAGCAAAAAAAATGTCTCAAATTCTGTGGCCCTTCATGCCCTGTTCTCATGGTGACCTCAATTTCGATGTCCTCTCCACGTCTGTGGCCTTGGTTTGGTTCCGTCCGGTCACCGGTATCGGCGAGTCCATGGGGGCTGTCGTTGGACGGACGTGGTGGCGCCCTCCGGGGGGAGAGCTCACTCACGCCAGCTCCGCGACTAAGCAATTATTGTCGTCAGTAGGGGGCTTAGTAGGTGGTGTCCTGCGTATGCTAGATCAGAACAGGCGCCACTGAACACCACTGAAGTGACTCGGCAGCAGTGCAGTGTCTCCTCCGGTGGGTTGCCTCTTGACGACTTGACATTGACTGCTCCCTGTGGATTGCCGGTGCCGGGGGCTGTGGCGGGGCCGACCGGGCTGTGGCTGTGGGACGGGGTGTCGGAATGAGCGGCGTGGGTGCACTGCCTCTGAGGTGGCGCAGAGGTTGGGACGAAAAAAAAAAAAAAAAAAAAAAAAAAAAAAAAAAAAAAAAAAAAAAAAAAAAATGCATTTTTGTACTGAAAACAAAGCAAAACAAACAAACAAAAAAACATCCTTTGAGAGTTCCCTGGTTCTTCCCCCCCCTCCCCCCTCCACACACTTTCTTTTTTTCATTTAAATCTTTGCCAAGTCATTAATGTAATGATAGAGAACTGTTAGCCTGCACTTGTTTTCCCCTGCTATTAAGCTGTTCAGCATAATATCTGTCTGTTTATCAGTCTACCTATCTATCTTATCTCTGTGTGTGTGTGTGTGTGTGTGTGTGTGTGTGTTGGTCAGCATAATATATCTCTCAATATGTGTGTGTGTGTGTGTGTGTGGTGTGTGTGTGTGTATGTGTGTGTGTGTGTGTGTGTGTGTGTGTGTGTGTGTGTATGTGTGTGTGTGTGTGTGTGTGTGCATAATGTCCTGTCCTATGCCAGGCCCTACAAGAGGAGGAGAATGAGAAGAAGATGGAGGAGGAGGCGGACGTTGCTGTCAAGGTGCTGGGGAAGGACAAGAGCCACCTGTTCCCAAGATCTTTCAGCTGGTCATGGCCGACACTGCCTGCAGGGATGGTACTGTTTCCTGGACGTGTGTGTGTGTATTACCATCAGCTTTGAATCATGTGCAGTGTGGTCTCCAAACTTAGCGGATGTGGTGTAGCACATATGGACTAGTCGGCATGCTATAACGCCTCCTTGATGAAACTGAAACTCTGTGTGTGTGTGTGTGTGTTGAGAAATGTATGAGTGAGAGAGTGCGTGCAAGAGCTTGGATGTATGTGTGTATGTGGTGTGTGTGTGTGTGTTACATATAGGTCTCTTCCTATCTATCTCTTACACATGCACTTTCTCTCTGTCTCTCTCTCTCTTTCTCTCTCTCTCAGATCTCTTTCTCTCTCTGACATTTGCACTCTGTCTCTCTGTCTCTGAAATTCCAGTCTCCAGTTAAATACCACTCTGTCATAGCTAAAAGGTCAGTTTCCACAGTGATAAATGATGCTCACAGCAAAGAGCCCCAAACCACTCGGTGTGTACACCTTTTGATCTTGTCAGTTTGTCAGATCCTTGCGTTTCCTACATCTGGCAGACTAAACGCACACATTAGAACTCTGTTTTATGCATGCATCTGTATGTGTGTGACTGCATATGTTGTTGTTGTTGTTGTTGTTGTGTGTGTGTGTGTGTGTGTGTGTGTGTGTGTGTGTGTGTGTGTGTTCTTCCTACCCTTTTCTCTTGCTTCCCCCTCACTCTCACTCTGTTTCTTTTGTAATCGCTCCTCTCTTGTCTTTCCCCATACACCTTTTCCTTCTTTAACATCTTACCTCCACTCCCCCCTCCTCCACTTTCTTGTCCATCCTTCACTCGTCACCCCCCTCCCCTCCCTTACTCGGCTTGTATTCCATTCTTTGTCCTGTCATCCCTTCTCTCCAGTCTTCTTCTTGCTCTGTCCCCCTCCGTCTCTCTCCTCCCCTCCCCTTCTCTCTGTCTCTCTCATTGAAATATTTTTGATGCAGGTTTGGTAAGACCTTTGGGTGATATCATTAATTTTCTTAGTAAATGTTTTTGTGTTTGTATTTATTGTGTTTTTGATCATCCCTGCTCCCCTCTGCCCACTCCACTCTCTTTCTTCATCTCCCAGCCATCCTCTTGTTTGTGTTTGTATTGTGACCTTTGGCTGATGTGCAATAAACACCTGGACTGTCTCTCTTTCTCTCTCTCCCCCCCATCCCCCATCTCTCTCTCTCTTTCTCTCTCCTCTTCTCTCTCTCTCTCTCTCTCTCTCTCTCTCTCTCCCCCCATCCCCCATCTCTCTCTCTCTCTCTCTCTCTCTCTCTCTCTCTCCCCCATCCCCCTCTCTCTCTCTCTCTCTCTCTCTCTCTCTGTCTCTCCCCCCATCCCCCCATCTCTCTCTCTTTCTCTCTTTTCTCTCTCTTTCTCTCTCCCCTCCCTCTTTCTCTCTCTTATTGTCTCCATTTCCAACTTCCCCCAACCCCCCACTCTCAGCCCCTGTATAGCATCTCCTCTTCTTCTCCTGGCACCCCTCCCCTCTCCCTCACCTTTCAGAAGAATAATTTGTATTTTAGTAAAAAAAGAAAAAACAAAAACACACTTTGAAATATGTTTTGAGTGGTGACATTTTGTATTGATGAATTAAAAAAAACAATAATACAATCCTGATGATGATTGTATGATGCCTGTTTTCCTATTGTCCCAGAAGAAGGTTCTCAAAGAATGTAAATAGTGGATGAAATGAAAGGGAATGTATCAAGCAATTTCATTCTGTCTGTCTTGTCTCTGCCTCTTTTTCTCTCACACTTACTCTCTCTCTCTCTTTCTCTCTCTCTCTCTCACACACACACACACACACACACACACACACACACACACACACACACACACACACACACACACACACACACACACACACACACACTTTGTTGCGGACTTAAATACACAAAAATTGATTCAGTTTGTATTCTGTCTCTTTCAGTGAATGAATGAGGACCGTGACAGCATCCACCCCCTCTATCTTCCCAGATACCTCCGTCCATTCCTGAGCTGACCCGACTAGTCACTGGACACCAGTTACAGCCAATCCGTCCAAAACAGGATGGACTGATGCATTTGAACCCACAGTATACAGCCTGTGATTGCCCAGTCATGTCTCTGTGACTTGTAGAGGAGCTAGAGCTGTGAGTGCAGGTGCTCGCACAACTTGCCGTGTTTGCAGAACTGCTGTGGTGGTGGTTGTGCTTGGTCTTCTGTGTGAATGTGTGAAGGACAGTTGTCTGTATGGTTTTGCCATTAATCTGTGTAGCTTTCTTTTAAACTTGACTCTGATTGGATTTTGAAGATATACTGCTGATATCTGTGTATTAATGTACTGTGGAAAAAAAACAAAAACAAACTTTATTGTTTTGCAGAAATCTTTTGCAAATAGAGTCGTAAACTCATGCACGGTTTTATTACGTAGGACCTGTTTTTATGTCAGAAAAGCTGATCGGTATAGTGTATGGGTTTGTCACCATATTGTGTGAAAGGAAATGTGTCTGTATTACCCGAAGATGTTCATGTCTGATGTGCTCACTCACTGTGCAGTGTGATTGTCTGAGGTTCTAGTCTGTATGAATGTTGCTTACCTGGTTTATTTGTTTACAGTGTGAAGGTTCGTTACCAGACTCGTTTGTTTAATTACAGCGAAGCTATGTTATAGATCTGGTTTATGTGTCTACAGAATGAAGCTGGCTATGTTACCTACATGATTAATTAGTTTACATGTGAATGTTACCTTCATAATTCATTTGTATACACTGTGAACTGTGTTACTACCTGATTTATTTGTTTGCAGTGTGAAGCTATGTTACCTGCCTGGTTTATTTATTAAGGGAGTAAAGGTGTGTATTTTACCACCTTGATTTATTCTTTACAGTGTGAAGCAGTCTATGTAACATACTTGGTTAACATGCTACTGGGCTGGTATGAATCTGTGTCACCTGACAGGTTTATTTGTTTACAGTGTGAAGCTATGGTACATAACTGGTTTATTTGCTTACAGTGTGAAGTTGTCAGTGTTGCCTGGTTGGTTTATTTATTTACACTAACAGTGTAAAGCTGTTAATGTTACATAACTGGTTTATTTGTTGCTTGACTGGTTTATATGTTTACAGTGTGAAGCTGTGTTATGTGAATGTTCTGTATGTTTACAGTGTGAAACTGTGTTTCCTGACTGGGTTATATGCGTACAGTATGAAGTTATGTTACCTGACAGTGTATTTGTTGACAGTGTAAAGCAATGTTAATTTTTTCTGGTTTATGTGTGACAGTTTGAAGCTGTGTTACTTGACTGGTTTATATATAAGATTTTACAGTGTGAAGCTGTGTTATGTGAATGGTTTACTTGTTTACTGTGTGAAGCTTTTACTTGACTGGTTTATATATGTTTACAGAGTGAAGCTGTGTTGCTTGAGTGCTTTATATGTTTACAGTTTGATACTATGTTATCTGACTGGTTTACCGGTTGACAGCGTGAGGCTGTTTTTACCTGTTTTATTTGTTTACTGTGTGAAGCTGTGATACCTGACATGTTTACTTGTTTACAATTTTTAAGCTGTGTTACCTGACCAATTTGTGTGTTTATAAAGAAAAACTATGTTAACCTGACTGCTTTATACAGTGCGAAGCTATGTTACCCATATGGTAGTTTGAAGTGGTTTTTTTACTGCTCTAGGTTCTTTGTTTACAGTCTGAAGCTATTTACCAAACTGCTTTAGTTGTTTACAGTGTGAGGCTGTGTTACCCGGCTGGTTTATTTGTTTTTGGGCTGAGGCTATGTTGCTTGACTGGTTTATTTGTTTACAGTGTGAAGGTATTTTTTATCTGACTGGTTTGTTTGCTAAGAGTGTGAAGCTATGTGGCCCATGTACTTTACTGGTTTACAGGTTGAACCTGTTTTACTTGATTGGTTTATTTGTAATACAGGATGGAGCTATTTGACCTGACTAAATTGTTTGGTTACAGTATGAAGCTATTTGACCAGACTAGTTCATTTGCTTATGGTGTGCAAGCTGTGTGTTCTCGTCTGACTGATTTATTTGCATGCAACATGTTTTTATTGTAGTTTTTATTGTGTGATTGATTTATATGTTTAAAACATATTCTTATTTTATGTCTAATTTATATAGTACAACATGTTTTTATTTCCTGACTGGTTTATATGTGGACAGCTTGATGCTGTTTGTCACCTTACCAGATTACTTGTTTACAGTATTAAATCATGTACATTGCTTTACTTGTTTTTTGTTTTGTTTGTTTGCCCAGTTTGTTTATGTGTACAGTTTTGTGATAATACATAGCAGGTTTTGTATAGGATGCACTTATGGATGTGAACTGTCTAAGAATTAAGCGTCTTGACCCTTGTTATATTGGCCTGTTCAGTGTATTGTTTGTCATGCGAAAGTGATGTGGAACACATTTTAATGCTGTGAGCTGTGTTAATTGGTTAAAAACTGATATACATCTCAGCAGCATGGAGTTGTCGATGAAAAGTAACAGAGAATGATGTGGAAGTCAGTATTGCATTTCAATGCGTTATTTTCATTTTGTTGATGACATGAAATAATAGTAGTAATGATAATAATGAGAACTTTTTAAAACACTTTTATCTCATCTCAAATGGGCTCAGAGCACTTACAAACATAGTTATACATAACAAAAAGCATTCAAGTTAAAAACAATTCAGCATTTGTTAACAGATTCAGTGACATCCTTTTGGGGGGTCGTCTCCTTGTTTGTTCTGTGTGCTCTGTGTCGGCATTTCTGCCAGATGATTTGGTGTCCTAAGCAACATTTGTTTGGAGTTAAGGGCGTGTAATTATTTCATCATGGGAGCAAGAGTTACCATACTTGTTTCTTATCATGTTCATTTTTAATTTGATAAACCTTATATGGTGTTTGTCATGCTGCTCTAGGTATTTTTTCAGTCGGTTGCTATCCATGAGGCCATTTTAGATTTTCTTTTTGCTCTGGGACCAGAGTGATAAAAGCTGCTGTTGTATATTTGAGAGAAAGCTCTATGACATATTTGGTGGATATATGTAATGAAAGCTGTGATATCTTTATCATGCAAGAGTAAGCATAGCTATCAATTCTTTACTGAGTCCATGGGAAGAAAAGCTTATCATGTATTTGATTTCCATAATGTGACGAAAGCTGTCATTTGTTTCTTGAACTAACATCATCATGTTGCTCTACCCCAGGTTTCTAACTCTTTAAATTTTATCCCAGCCTTTCTAAAATGTTTGTTCTTGTCATTCACTCTTTTTTCTCAAACTGTGACTATCTATTCTTTTTTTTTTGAGAAAGTTTATACATTTTTTTTTTCTCAGTGCAGATTGGTGGACACACCAGCTATGTTTTTTTTTTTTTTTGTATTTTGTGTTATAATCTTTTGACCAGGCGGTGAAAATGTCAATACTATCTCATATCTGGAGCAGGCACTTGCTGTCCATGCTGTAGTGTTTGTCTGCCGTATGGCTTTTAAAAAAAATTGTTTTGGTTACATTTAGCTGTTTGTAAATAAAGTTTTCCTTGTTTTGCACTTTGGGGATGAAAAATCAACTGACATGGCACACAGTGTCAGAATAGTCTAGCGTTACCCACCTTAAAGTTGTCAGTAATTTGGATATCATGTCATCATCTGACAAACATATTTTTGCACATAGATATTTTGTCGGTTTTGCTTTCTATTTCATTTCATGACCTGATCATTTTGTTTTTTCCTTCTACATAATTATGTTCACCATAGAAGGGCGCTTATTCAAATGGTTAGAGTGTTTGCCTACAAGTTTGGTGGTCATGAGTATGAACTGCTTGTGGGGTTGGATTTTTTTGGCTTAAAAAAAAAACTCTCTGCTATCCCATTAGCAAATGAGTACCCTAATCACATCAGAGAAGGATGAAGCGGTGAACAGCGGTGAGATGGATGGGCAGTGACTTCCATTGTACAGTGTCCCAGATCAAAGTAACCCCAGAAAGCACACTGCCTTAATGGCGATTAGGCCATTGGACTTTAACCTCACTCTTAACCTTAGCTGGGTGCCAGACCTAGGAGCCCTGTGGTGAGCAGGGCAGTGATACCAGAGAAACTGACACTCCCCTTTGTGTTGTGGCCATGGGATGACAGCTGTCAGTCACATGACACGGGTTCAAACCTCGCTCCTTGTCCAGTCATGCAACATCAAGAAGGTACACCCACAGTGCCTCACTTCCTTGCTGGAGCGGGCAACACCAAGTGTAGGGCTTGAGACAGGTTGGAGTCCACGGTTACAGTTTAGGCCCAGAACACTACATATTCTCTATTTCACTCTAAACTGCACCTGGCTGTTCTCATCGGATCAGCCAGTACCAAAACATATGCCTCGCACAGTCCAGCCCATGACCCATACCACACTTGCCTCTGAGGCACATTTCATGTCCATTTCCTTTTCTGTGCAAGCACGATCCACATGACCCTTCATTTACCTGTCATCTGTGAGGCTTTTATTTCAAAATCCTTGTATTCTACCAGTGGTGTAGAAACAGAGTGAGTCCACAAAGTCATGTATCATTCTGCTATTTTTGCGGACAAAATGGCATTGAACTAATTTACTGCCCTCAAAATTCCAGGATAAAAAGCATCCCTTTCACATTGAAATTTTTTTTTTTTTTTTTTTCAGAGAGCCAGGGTGGTTTCTTTTGTTCAAACTGTTGTTGTTACTTCTTGACATTTGCTGTAACCCCAAACTCTGACCTGTTAAAACAAAAACAAAAACAAAAAAAAATGTTTCATAGAGAGGCAGGGAATCGGGTTTTCCGCTTGAAATCAACTGGATGTGTACATGATCGCTGTGAGGGCAGCAAGCACTGTGGCATCAGGGCATTCTTTGATCCCTTGAAGGACTGTTTTGGCAAATCTTTGTGTTGGATACCACGTCCTATCGGCCTGAGGCCCTTAAGGACAAGGTTCCTACAGACATAGGTCTGCATATTTGTGGCAACTGCTGTCGCCTGGCAGTAGTGGGTAGGTTTCAGTGGGGGTCGTCGCATTTGTCTCTCAGAGCTCGTGTTCCTCTTGAACATTGGCTCAATTCTGGTCGTGATCTTCTTGAATGTTGGTTCAAGTTTGGTGGAATTGGTCTTGAACGTTGGTTCAATTTCGAGGTTGTTGGTCGACCGACGATGGGCGTCGGTGTGTGTTGCCTGCTGTCCCCCCAACACATCAGGCTGTCTTCAGGACCACCGGCGGCCTTCTTCATGCTCGGGTGGCGATGGTCCTGTGCCGCGTGAGGCCGCCTCAAGGAGGGAGCAGGACGAAAGTCGCTGGAGCGCTGCACGAGTCCCTAAAACTTGGCGGGCACTCGCTGACTGCGGCCGAGAGGGCAATTTTTTTCAGCCAACCCCTAAGGAGTGCCCCCATGTCTGTCCCCCCAAAAAACAGCACGGTATTCCAGGCCACGGTAGTCGCAGTCAGGCAGCGCTCCTTCGCCAATCGCCCCACATCTCCAGGAGCCGTCCCCCCGGCGACACAGGCTAGACCCGCCGTCACCCACATGGCTGGGAGGGTCTTCGCCGCCCGACACTGATCTCTCACATCAGTGTCCCTCAAAGGAGAGCTGCCACCTCTCCCTTGGCGTCCACTGAAGAGTCTCCTGCTTTATGGCTAGAAGCGTTAGTCTTTGTTTCTTTATTTTCAATTACAATTGAAACGAAAGTGACGCTCAGCTGTATCACGAGGGGGACACACACACATACACACGCACGCACGCACACACACACACACACACACACACACACACACACACACACGCACACTACACTACACTACATTACACTACACTTCACCACACACACACACACACACACCGTACCATAACGGATGTTTGCCTCCTCTCCTTTGTCCGCCAGTGACTGCTGTATGTTTTTACAGGATTTCCTCTTGTTCCTCCACGCTGTCCTTGATGCCTGTAGGACCCACTCACAAAATCATCATGACCCTGTTGTGTTGAGTGGCTTTGAAAAAAAAAAGTGTCTTTAGTGAAAGAGACTGATACTTACATGGAATGTACGATCTTTTGTTTACTCTACTCACGACCACTCGTGCGCCTTTAATGACAGTATTGCTATTTGAACAAAGAAAGCCCATGAAAGTAAAGACATAAGAAGAAACTTTATATTTTCACTGCGTCTGTTTGCTTGTTTGTTTGCCAGAATGCCTCCACACACACACACACACACACACACACACACACACACATACACAAAAACTATTGAATTAAGTGTAGTAAATGTTGGTCAAAAGACAAAACGCGAGTCAAAACCATGAAATGTGAAAGCAGATCAATAGGAAAAGGGTACAAATTAATGGGCAAAACATGGATCTGTTCAGCGAGATTTACACAAAGACTATCACCAAACCGAATTTTAAGGAATCTGTCGTCATATGAAAAGTGACCCATGAAGCAAACTGTTGAATCGGTTGAATGGGAAAGTACCGACAGGAAAAAAAGCCATGTTATTCTGAAGCGGATTTCTGGAGGGAATCCAGGTCAAATGTCGGATGCAGGATATGTTCAACCTTGGTAGAGGTGAGAAGCTCCCAGCTGTCCTGCTAACCTGTTATGTTGACCGTTTGAAAGCTGTTTGTATTTCCAAAGAAATCTGCACGTAATAATATAAATACAAAACCTGTAGGAAACATCGACCCCCTCCCCCCCCGCCCCTCCCCCTAATATCTCTGTCTCCGTCTCTATCTGTCTGTCTCTCTGTGTGTGATGTGTGTGTGTGTGTGTGCGCGCGCGCGCGTGTGTGTTTGTGTGTGTGTGCATGCGTGTGTGTGTGTGTGTGTGTGTTCGTGTGTGTGTGTGTGTGTGTGTGTGTGTGTGTGTGTGTGTTACATGTGTGTGTGTGTGTGTGTGTGTGTGTGTGTGTGTGTGTGTGTACGTCTGTATTTCAGAAACATAACATCACCCCGGAAAGCCCTTTGCAGTGTTGAGCAGTACAGAGACCGATAGAATCTTAAGTAATCAAATTAGATTAAAAGAAAGAATGAAAAAACTGTGTGGTGGAATGACAGGGCGAGCAAACAGCTTGAGAAGGAGGGGCACTCCCAACACGGTTATTGTCCATTTTTGTCCAAATGTGTCTGGCATCCCAGGGAAGAAAAAAAAAAAGCAGCTAGCATCAGGAGCTTTTCACCCTCATGGCACTTGCTTGTTAACATTCCTGAACTGAAAAGTCTCTTTGATGCACAGTTAATACCAATGATGATGATGATGATGATGATGATAGTGAAGATGATGATGATGATGATGATAATAGGTATAAAAAATCTCGTGTTATTTCCTCACTTCAGCGAGTGTCAACTAAATTTGAGCTAAATTTGCTACTGAAATGGTCATTTACCGTGAACTGATGGACGACTGTCAAATGTCAGTGGCAGACTTGTAGCAGGCGCAGATTTCCATGTACAGTTTTTACTGACAGGCTATTCCAACCAAGCACACACACACACACACACACACACACACACACACACACACACACACACACACACACACACACACACACACACACACACACAGATTGATTGATTGATTGATTCATTCATTCATTCAAAGATGTGTGCAAACCTATGTTAATGTATAAATGGCTGGGGTATTAGGTGAGCGCTATTCTGTATGTTTGTCTAAATGCGTGCGTAAGTGCATGTGAGCGCGCGCGTGTGTATGTGTGTGTGTGCGTGTGTGTGTGTGGGTGCGTGCGTGCGTGCGTGCGTGCGTGCGTGCGTGTGTGTGTGTGTGTGTGTGTGTGTGTGTGTGTGTGTGTGTGTGTGTGTGTGTTTGTCATATTTGTGTAACCTGCAAGCATCTCTTCGCATGTCCACAGATGGAAGCACACATTTGAAAGCATTATATCGCACTGTTTGAAAGTGACAAGAAAAGCACTCGAGCACAATAAACGTCCTCTGAGCTGTAAACTAGACAATGAGAAAATCCCAATTCCTGTACGATCCCTATCTTTGTGAGGCGGACTGAATGAGTTCCGTGAGATGAGGTGAAGGAGAGTAAGATGGGACGGCTCATGAGCCGCTTGTGTGTGATACAACCGATCGTGAGCCGTGTGACAGAACCATTGTCAGAGTTGAAGTACCTTGAGAGGCCTGAACAATCCTTTCTGAAGGGGAAAAAACCTGAAGGGAGAGCCTACCAACAGAAGATCTTCAGAGAAGAAAGCCCCTCTTCCACCCCTCTCCCCCGAGTCCTCAGAGAAGTGTGATGGCTCTGAACTCCTGAATTCTTTACACTCTAAGAGGGCGGGGCTGCATCTAGGTCATGACTCTTAGATGGCCTTTCGCTCCAAGAAATGTGTGTTGGCGCTGCCAGGAATCGAACTTGCAACCCCTAGATGGATCGGCATCTCGAGGAGTTGCCTTGTGTCGGATGTTCCTGCCGATACAACTATCGGACACCTGTTCTATGTTGAGACATTTAAACCTTACGAAGTTTACTTTTGTTTCTCCTCGACCAGGTCCAGCTGGAATTCTTTTCAGTTGGCTCTACCATTGCCTTGAAGGGTTCTGGTCGTCTTGCTACCAGAAATGGCGAACTGGTTCCTGATATTGTTGGAGTTGTTGACATCAACTCCAAGTACCTGCCCAGGAAATCCCAGACCAGAAGAAGTTTAAGAAAAAAACAACAGCTGCAGCTACGACATCCACACAATGCAGGACAGACTACCGACAAATGTCCTTCTTCCCAAGAACCATCCCAGAGTGGAACAAATTAGCAGAGGTTGTGGTGACGGCGGAGACCTTGGATCGCTTCAGGTTCAGACTCACCTCTCACCAATAACACCAACGACAACATCCCCCCATCCCCCCCCCCCCCCGCCTCCTCCTACATCACCCCCCCCCCACCGATCCCCCCCCCCTTCTCCTCATCTCCACTCCCTCCTCCCCACCCACCGTTATCAGCATAATGATGTTGGTCGTGAACAGAAGAAGAAGAAGAAGAAGAAGATATTTTCGGCGGCTGATGACCCTACAACCTGCTAGCTCCAACCTCTATGACACAGGACTTTGTCCTGCAAAACAAGTTCCCTCCGGCCGATGGTCAGACTGACCTACTTCTCTTCTCAGTCTTGTTAATAATGAGCTTGCTTGTTCCTGCTTCATGTAGCACCGTGAGTTCCATCAGAATCATTTGATGCGATGAACCTGACAGGAGTGCTGTATCCCGGTCTGATGCCTTTCTTCCTCATGATCTCTAGATCGTATTCCCACACCGGAAGGTCTCCTATGAATTTCTCATCATCCCCCCCCCCCCCCCCCCCCCCCCCCCCCCTTCCAGTTCAGTCTACGTCTGTGCTCTAGATGTCTCAGTCGTGTCAGACCACGATTTGATATGTGGCCTGTGCGATGTGGAACGTCGTTGGTGGAGTTTCTGGTGGCGTAGTGGTTTCTCTGGCGGTGCTCACCACACGCATGATCTCCTTCAACTCTTGCTTCCTGTTCATGTCAGTAGAGATGTTCCATGACTGTTTCCCTGACAGAACGACCACGCAAGGGTGATCTGCTTTTGGTTCCCATGTCATCAGGCTGAAATGAGAGGGCAGAGGTCATACTATACAGATCTGAGGATGAAACAATGATTCTCAGGGGGTGCCAAGGGCCGCATGTCTTCCAGCACAGACTTCTTCGGAGTGCCTTTTCCCCACGTCGTCCATTGCCTCTGCTGGCCTTGCTGGCCTGCCTGCTGGGTTCTCTTCCACATCCCCTTCTCTCTTCAGCTCGTTTATCACCGTGTCTCTCTCTTTGCTTTCCTCTTTGCCTTTGACCACCTCTTCATTTCTGTTGGTCACAGCCCCTGCCTGCTGGTTTGTGCGTGTCTTGTTATTTCCCTGGTCTGGAGCTTTTCATTGGCCACGTACAGTGCCTCCAGAATTTTCCGATTTGTTCGTTTCTGGCTGCGATTGGCTTGATCTCAGACAACACTTTAGCGGTGGGAAAAGACTTTTCACCCAGAGTGACTCCTGTTTTTAAGGCCACCTGTAACTCTGATTACAGTCAATACACCACGTCAGCATCTCAAACTTCGATACTTTATTACACAACGTAACACAGACAGCATCTCAAATTTCAATACTTTTTTACACAGTAAAACATACAATCAGTTTAAAGTCAACGGACCGTAACATTTATGAATCTTTACCAGGCTTTAAAGTCAGTTTCCATCATTTCATACCAGAGCCTTAGAAGACATAG
>JADBJO010009136.1:80000-87152 GCA_016801955.1 Conus betulinus
CTCCGTCAGTAACCCACCAAGCGTGCACGCCATCAAAGTCGTCAACGAGGTAATAAACTGACTCACTCCGTCAGTAACCCACCGAGCGTGCACGCCAGCAAAGTCGTCAATGAGGTAATAAATTGACTCACTCCGTCAGTAACCCACCGAGCGTGCACGCCAGCAAAGTCGTCAATGAGGTAATAATTGACTCACTCCGTCAGTAACCCCCAAGCGTGCACGTCAGCAAAGTCATCAACGAGGTAATAAACTGACTCACTCCGTCTCTTACTGTCACCGAGCAAAACTGGCGCTACTGGTGGAATTCTTCCCCAAGGAGTACGCAGTGGAAAAAAAAAAGAAAAGGTAACCACAGTGTTTGAAAAGTTAGCAGACAGCGTTGTGAGATTAGACCACACCAAGATAAAGTTTCAGTTTCAATTTCAGTTTCATCAAGGTGATGTCAGCACTAGTCCGTATACGCTGCACCACATCCGCTAAGTCTTGAGATCACAGTGCGCATGATTTAAAGGTGATTGTAAATCAATTAAACACTAAGATGAGAGAATTGAAGAAGAGGGTCTCGTGGCCACGACTTAGCAGATGTCTTACCTACGCATTAACCCAACGCGCTGGTCAGACCTTGAGAACCTACCTAACAATGGTTGTGCCATTTTTAACCGTTGTGTGTGTGTGTGTGTGTGTGTGTGTGTGTGTGTGTGTGTGTGTGTGTGTGTGTGTGTGTGTGTGTGTGTAGTGAATGTACACGCGCGTGTGTTTGGGTGTGTGGGCATTGGCCCCTGTGTGTTTGAGCCAGTGTATGCTAAAGACTGGCAGAAAATGGACAGTTCAGGGAGCCGGTGGACTTGGCAAACGAAACCGCTGAAGATCAGGGAACAAGCATGACACACCAACCAAAGACCAAGGACTTGGATCAACAGAAGTGAAACGATGATCCAAGGGCGAAAGAGAAAGCAAAGAGATACATAATAATAATACATTGGATGAAGACAGAGGAGAACGTTTAAGAGAATGCAGAAGGCAGTGTGGCGAGCTTCAAAAATGGTCACGTAGCCTCCCTACTACACCGGGAAGAACACTCCAAAGAATCTCAGTTGGTAAGAAATATGGGTATATGGCTCCTCTTGGGGGTCAGGTTCATCCTGAGATCTGAATAACGCTTTCTGACATCGAATTCAACGCCCCCCCCCCCCCCCCCCCCCCCCCCTTCCCCGTCCTCCAAGATTTGATCGATAGCTTGGGCCAATAATACTGGCCCAGTTAATTTCAACTTGACCAATAGGCTGATTCTTAGAGCTTTCATTGCTTCGGTTGAGGGGGGTTATAGAGTATGGATTTCATATGTCTTGTTTTGTTCTCTTGGCGCTGATCTGTCAACTGCTGTTGTGACCACATACTGACTGAACGAAGGACGATCTGATGTAGATGTGCTTCATACTCCAACCAACTGTGAGAATCAATCGTGGAAGAGGGGGCTTTCTTCTCTGAAGACCTTTCATCGTTATGCTCTCCCTTCAAACGTGAAGTCGGTTCTGCTCTATGGCTGCGAGACTTGGAGAATGACCAAGGCAATACAGCAAAAAAAAAAAAAAAAAAAAAAAAAAAAAAAAAAAAAAAAAATTCAGAACTTTATCAACACCTGTCTGAGGCGCATCCATCTTCAAAATCAGATGGCCAGAGAAGATCAACAATGAAGATCTATGGAAGCAAGCAGGACAGGAACCAGTGGCCGAGCAGATTCTGCGGAGGAAGTGGGGCTGGATTGGACACACTCTCAGGAAGCCAGCATCCAGCACCACACGCCAAGCCCTGACATGGAACCCGCAGGGGGAAAAGGAAAAGAGGCCGACCTCGCAGCAGCTGGAGGCGAGACACTGAGGCAGAGATAAGAGGCAGGGGGACCAACTGGACAGGCATTCAGCGAGCAGCCCAGAACCGAGTGCGAGGCCCTGTGCTCACCCTTGAGCTATGGGCCTAAGGAAGTAAGTCTCCCTTCAATTTCTTTCTACAGAAGAATTGTTCAGGACACGCAACCCCATTAGCAAGTAAAATGTAAAAAAAAAAATATACAAAATAAGACCAGGACCACTGAAGGAATGCGGAGCGGGTGGTTATACCACCTGCAACACTGACACTTATTCCTCCCATCTGCCAGCACCATCTCCACTATCATCTCCCCCACTCTGCCTAAAGTATGGAGTGACTTACAGAACTTGAAACAGATTTGAAATAAACACGCTTTATAAAGCACCCCACACTCTCATAAACCACCCATCGTCCAGGAAAAAACTTTTGACACAGAGGCACACACACACACGCTCGCGTGCGCGCGCGCACACACACACACACACACACACACACACACGTGTACGCGCGCGCGCCGCGCGCGCACACACACACACACACACACACACACACACACACACACACACACACACACACACACACACACACACACACACACACACACACACACACACACACACACACACACACACACACACACACACACACATCTACCTACCAGCAAGACGGTCGCTCTGCTGTCTTCTGACTGGCAGTGATTGCTGTCTGTTCTCTGGAATCTCCTCCCGCTCCTCCGCGTAGTTCCTGGCGACTGTAGGAAACCCGTGATCATCAGGAAGCTATTGTCTTTATTTGAATTAGAGCAGAACTGTATCCCGAATGACAGGTTGAAACTGGTGTAGCATACTCAAGTTTGAACCCATCCAGTTTTTTTTTTTTTCCTCCTCTGAACAACGTTTTTTTGCTTTCTGTCATTCAACAAACAAACACAATAAAACGAACGAACAACAACAGCAGCAACAAAACCCAACCACAAACAAACAAGCATGCAAACAAACAAAAACAAGATAACCCCATCCCCCCACCCCCCATTCCCACCACCACCACCACCATCACCACCACCAAATCGCAAGAAGGTAACGTATTTCTACTGCTACTTTTTCCACAAAGAAAGTATGTCTTCACCAGATATGTTTATGAAATCCACCCCACCCTCAAACGCGCGCGCGCGCGCGCGCGCGCGCACCACACACACACACACACACACACACACACACCACACACACACACACACACACACACTCACACACACACACACACGCACACCACGCACACACACACCACACACACACACACACACACACACACACACACACACACACACACACACCACACCACACACTCACACACTCACACACACACACGCACGCACGCACGCACGCATGCACGCACGCATGCACCCGCCCACATACACACACATTACAACGCCACACCACGCCACGCCACACACACACACAACACACACAACACAACACAACACAACAAACACAACACAACACAACACAACACAACACAACAACACACCACACCACAACACAACACACCACACCACACCACACCACACCACACCACACCACACACCACACACCACACACACACACACACACACACACACACACACACACACACACACACACACACACACACACACACACACACACACACACACTACTTGAAAGTAATAGTGCAAACTCTTTTACCTTTCGTTTTCTGTTTCTCTGGCTTTCTGTCCGTCCATCTGTCTGTCTGTCTGCCTGTCTGACTGCCTGTCTGTCTGCCTGCCTGTATGTCTGTCTCCCTCACCTCTCTCTCTGTCTCTCGCTCGCTCGCTCGTTCGTTCTCTCTCTCTCTCTCTTCACCTCTGTGTGTGTGTGTGTGTGTGTGTGTGTGTGTGTGTGTGTGTGTGTGTGTGTGTGTTTCTCACTCTGTTCTCTCTCCTCTCTCTCTCTCTCTCTCCTCTCTCTCTCTCTCTCTCTCTCTCTCCTCCCCCTATTTCTCTCTCTCTCTCTCTTTCTTTCTCCCCCCCCTCTCTCCTCTCTCCTCTCTCTCTTTCTTTCTCTCTCCCCGTCTCCCCCCCCCCCCCCCCCCCCCCCACACACACACATTCTCTCTCACCTTCGAGGAGAAATACTGTCAAAAGTACTGTCATTCTCCATAATGTGGCCATGGTCTCAGTTCAGTGGAGCAGTGTGCACCAGCAACAACAACAACACAACAACAAAAAGGCACAGAAATTCTGAGAAAGCAAGTGGTCAGGAAGGTGCCACGGCTGACAGCAATGTCCTGGCAGGACTGAGAAACAACATATGCTGTGAGCGGAACTGTAGATTGGCGCCTGTTTAGCCTGTTCCTTCACAATGATTTTGGTGCATTCATGCTGTGTGTGTGTGTGTGTGTGTGTGTGTGTGTGTGTGTGTGTGTGTGTGTGTGTGTGTGTGTGGTGTGTGTGTGTGTTTCTGTGGAATAAGTTTTTCACAAATACACCTCTTTAAAAGCGCATTAACAAAACTGCTCTAAACCCCGAGAGAGAGAGAGAGAGAGAGAGAGAGAGAGAGAGAGAGAGAGATCGAGAGAGAGAGAGAGAGAGAGAGAGAGAGAGAGAGAGTTAAAATTAAAAAAACGTACGTCCGGTTTGCTGCAAGGGTAATAGCGATGAAAACGTTTTATGATAATTATGGCTTTGAATTCCTTGTAAATTTGATCTATTTTCACAATGACCAGTGGAACTCCACGTAAGTGCCACTGAAAGGTCTATTAGCTCAGAGTTGACGGAGGACTTCAAATGTCAATGGTACCTTCGTAGCTGGCATGAATGAGCTGAAACGAAGAGAGAGAGAGAGATAGAGAGAGAGAGAGAGAGAGAGAGAGAGAGAGAGAGAGAGAGAGAGAGAGAGAGAGAGAGAGAGGTCAGTTTATGTGTGTGTGTGGTGTGTTGTGTGTGTGTGTGTTGTGTGTGTGTGTGTGTGTGTGTTGTTTGTGTTCATATAGTCGGCTTGCATAACCTGCATGCTCAAGTTCTCCGTATGTGCACGTGTGGCGAATTATTTAGGACCCACCCATTCTTAAGGGCTATTCCATCAATTCGGATGTGATCTTTCCTCGCTCCCAAAATTATTTCAATTTGCAGGGGACAGTGAATGTCCGGACTTAATAGCCTAGTATTACTAAAATTGTTTTTTGAATTAATAGGTGAATAGACAGACAAACAGACACAGATCGAGAGACAGACAGAGAGATAATAGATTGATATACTGAGACAGAAAGCCAGATAGATAGATAGCCAGACAAATAGATAGATAGCCAGCCAGATGTGTAGATATTAAATAGAGAGATGGATATATATATATATATATATATATATATATATCTATATTATAGAGAGAGAGAGAGAGAGAGAGAGAGAGAGAGAGAGAACCAGATAGATAACCAGCCAGACAGATAGAACAGTCACATAGGTAGGTAAGTAGATAGATAGATAGATCGTTAGATCGATCGATAGGTAGATAGATGGACAGTATGACAGGTTGATAGATAAATAAAGAGGTAGATAGATATAGATAGACTGATAGACAGGCTGCAGAGAGACGGAGAAAAAGATGGTGTCATGACAAGATAGACAGATGGATGAATGAAGACACGTATAGAAAGACAGACAGAGAGACTAACATGAACACAGACAGATCTACAGACAGACCGATTAGAACAAGACCGACCGACCAACCGACCGACAGACGGATAGATAGATAGATAGATAGATAGATAGATAGATAGATAGATAGATAGAGAGAGAGAGAGAGAGAGAGAGAGAGATATGGAGGGATGGATGGATGGATGGATAAATAGACTAATAAACAGATAGGAAGGGAGGCAAGTATAGAGAGAGAGAGAAGAGAGAGAGAGAGAGAGAGAGGAGAGAGAGAGAGAGAGAGAGACAGAGACAGAGACCGAGACAGAGACAGAGACAGACAGAAAGACAGACACAGAGACAGACAGATAGACAGACAGATAGACAGACAGAGACAGACAGAAAGTGAGAGGGAAAAAAGGTAGACTTATGATAGATTGCTATGAGAGATAGCTAGACAGACAGCTAGTTAGCTAGCTACCTAGCTAGCTAGCTAGCTAGCTAGACAGACAGACAGACAGATACATAGATAGGTAGGTAGATACATAGAGATGAATAGATAGATAGATATACAGGTTGTCTGAATACTGATACTTAGACACACACACACACACACACACACACACACACACACACACACACACACCACACACACATATATATATATATATATTATATATATATATATATACATACATACATACATACATACATGCATACATACATACATACATACATACATACATACATACATACATACATACATACATACATACATACATACATACACGTACAAACTACATAGATAAATTGATAGATGGACCGATATAAAGATTTATACGCCAACAGAGCAACAATGATCTTTTAGGTTGTTTTATTGTACACTTGAGACAAAATCAAAAACACGTTTTCCTCTACCAGCAAAAGAATCGGAAATCCACTTCAGTTCCTTTAGTCAGAGCCAGATGGTGACATAATCAAAAGAAAAAGAAAAAAAAATAGAAAAGAAAGAAAAAAAAAAGATCTGGAAAGATTCGTTTTTCTACCGTTATTTGTTAATTGTTATAATGCTCATTTGGAAAAAAAAATCAAACACTCAGTATTCTGTGGACACTTTTTTGTTGTTGTTGTCTTTTTGAAGAAATATCATACAATAAAAGCCGTTCTCCCCTCAGAGTAAAATGTGGCAGGATTTCTGCTGTATAAAAGAGACTAGCTATGGTCCTGGTTAATTTTGACAGTGGTTAGCAGTATTGACAAATTCATTGTTCAAGGAAGCGTTTTGACATTGACGAAACACAAAAAAGTCATATACAAGGTGCAGTACAGGGGAGAGAGTAACACGCGCGAATACTCTCATCACAAACATACGTGACAGAGGGAGTCTCGTGACTGAATATACACTGCAGATTCAATTCTTTGGGGAGGGTCACATATTTGAGTACTCACCATAGACTCAATTGATGGGAAAAGGTCACATATGTGAGTACTCAAGACAAACTGAATTCATGGAGAGGGGTCACATATATGAGTACTCAACACAAACTCAATTAATGGGGGAGCATCACATATGTAATTGCTCACCATCAACTCAATTCAAGGCGGATGATTACACTTGTAAATAAACACCTCAAACTGAATTCTTGGGGGGAATCACATAT
>JADBJO010009137.1:0-5000 GCA_016801955.1 Conus betulinus
AAAGCTCTCAATCAAGGGAAGAGGAAGCTCTCCAGGAAAGAACTCCTGAAGGGAAGAGAAGCTCTCAGCTCAGGGAATCAGGGAAGAAGAACGATCTCAGGAAAGAACGTCGAAAAGCGAAGATCTCGGTAAAAAAATCTCTCATCAAGGTAAAAGGAAAGCTCTCAGGGAAATAAAGCTCTCAATCAAGGAGAAGAAAGATCTCAGGGAAAGAAGCGCTCTCATCATCAAGGGAAGAAGGAAAGCTCTCAGCGGAAAGAAGCTCTCAATCAAGGGAAGAAAGAAAGATCTCGGGGAAAGAAAAGCTCTCATGCAAGTGGAAAGAAAGCGCTCTCAATCAAGGAAGAAGAAAAGAGAAATCTCTCAGGGAAAGAAAGCTAGTTCACAAGGGAAGAAAGAAGCTCTCAGGGAAAGAAAGCTAGTTCACAAAAGGAAGAAAGAAAGCTCTCTCAGGGAAAGAAGCTAGTTCACAAGGGAAGAAAAAAAGCTCTGAAGGGGAACAAGAGAAACCTCTTGACAACAGGAAAAAGCTTTAGTTTGTTAGGGAAAAAAGAAGCGCTCAGAGGGAAGAAAGAAAGCTCTCAGATATTGAAAATTAGTTCACAAGGGAAGAAAAGAAAGCTCAAGGGATTAAAGTTAGTTCACAAGGGAAGAAAGAAATCTCTCAGGGGAAGACTGAGAAAGCTCTCAAGGAATGAAAGTTAGTTCACAAGGGAAGAAAGAAAGCTCTCAAGGGAAGAAAGAAAGTTCCTGAGAGAAGAATGTTAGTTTACATGGGCAAAAAGGCAAAAGTTTTTTTTTGGTTTTTTTTGCAGATTCTTAAAATGATCGTCCAAATGGGAATTTTGATTTTTCAGTCGTCGTGGCATAAGTTCAGTCAGTTTGGCTTTCCTTGACATTTTTCTTTAAATACTTGCCACATGCTGCTTGGGAGTGTGGGTGGTGTGTGTGTGTGTTGTGTGTGGAGAAAGGAGGGTTCACCAGTTTATCACCAAAGCTGGTATGTATGTGGTGTGTGTGTGTGTGTCTGTGTGTGTGTGTGTGTGTGTGTGTGTGTGTGTGTGTAATCTCGCTTATTTCAGCAACCTACTATTTTTTCCTCATAGATTCCCATCATATTCTTATTCTAAAAAATGTTAACCGTCTAAACAGAATGATTTTATGAAATAAAAAAAGCAATGTTTTCACAATTAGATTTCTAACAGAAATAGTATTTGTTACCAGAAATTGGGAAAATGTGCATAAATTTTGCTGAAATGAATAGTTTTTGTCTTTAAACTGGCATGTATTAAGCTTTTGCTTCTTTCTGTGAAAGATAACCATATAAATCGTGATAGAAAAATTTGAGGAGCCCATTGTGAGATATTGAACTTGTGAGTGTGTGTGTGTCTGCTGTGTGGTGTATCTGTGGGTCTCACTCTGCCTTTTTCATTTTTAGAAGTCATGTTTTTCACTTGACAGTTTAGTTTCCTGTTTCATGATGTTCTTGGTGCTTTCCTCTCTCACACTCACTTGCGAAAATTCTTACTGGTCATTTTGGGGGAGTGTGGGGGGGGGATTGGGCATGAGCGGGAGGACGGGAAAGGGAGTCAGGAGGGAAGGATGGGGGCGCGGGGAGGGGGAATAGGCGTCAATGTTTGTGAGGAGCACAGAATCTTTTGGTATGTGACATTCACAGTGGATGGTCATGATGTTCAGGATTGTTTTTATGTACATGGAGAGAAAAACAAGAGAGGAAATTTGCCCATTTGACTCACAGGTGGTGAATATAGGGCACAAAGTGTGTGGGGAAGGTGAGGGGCCTTTAGATACAGACCCCACAGCTTGATGACCAAACATCGAGTTGCACTTGAAGCATGTCAAATTTCAGGGGTGATCACAAGGAAAATAACACCGGTCCCAGTGGCCATGTTCACATTTCCATTTTAGACCAGTCATCATTATGCAGTGGTCGGTTTAATAAATTAATGTAATTGAAGAAAAGCACAGAATGTGTATGTTGCACCCTCTGATGATTTTGTTGTGATAGTGATTTTCCCCAGAGCCTTAGGGCCCCATCACTCAACCCTTCCCATTTAGTTTGATTTGACAGGTTCAGATGGGTCGTAAAAAGTCCAGGAAAAGTCGGGAGAATTTGAAGTCCATTATCCAGGCTCTGGAAAAGCCTGGAAAATCACACTATGGGCCTGGAAATGAAGAAGCAAACACAGTTGCTTGATATTATGCATGACTGCTTTAAATTTTCAGCATCATTTAGTGTTCATCATGCAGAAAAAAAAATTATTCCGTGCCCTCAAATGTGATATTGTCGTCTCTTGTGTGCGTTTGTGTAATAACATCACTTTAAGACATTGCAGCTTATGAACGAAGTCTTGAAAGTGGCATTGAAAATGCAGGTCTTGGGCCTGGAAAAAGTCTGGAAAAGTCTGGAATTTTGAGTTGCGTTTCCTGTATGAACCCTGCTTGAGCTGTGGTATATGATTAGGTAGGATCTCTGCCCTCACTTCCCTCTCCCTCCTCCCTCTCTCCCCTCTTCAGCCCTCCACATAATAACTCAACTCCCACCCGCCTTCCTTCATCTTCTCTTGTGTCCATGAATGGTCTTTTCCAAGTTTAAACAAACGCTGCTGTCTTGAAGTGCTCTGGCCTTCTTTTTTGAGATTTTCTGTCTCTGCCAGGTGAATGCAGTGGCCACCTGCATGATTTTTTTTTTGCGTGTTTTGGGACGAAAGTTCATCCCGGAGATTAGTTATGTCAAAACTTTGGTTTCAGTTGTTTCCTTGGCGACTGATGGCGTGAAACATCCTAAATATGTATTGTTCTCCCCAGTTGTGCTAGCATTATCCTGAGAAAATTCTGATGTTACACCCACACATTTGTGTGTGTGAACATGTGTGTGCACACACATACACACACACACACACAAGGAACTTACCCACATACGCAAGGTCCAAAAGTAGAAAAAATGTGATGACCTGAAGCACAGACTGAGTTGTTAGTGGACAAAAATTTATGATTGTTATCATACCATCATCCAAATCACGTCATCATACCCTCCTACCCACACCCCAAGTATCCCTAGAGTTTTGGGATTGCACACCATGTCAGTAAAATGAAATGTGGAAAAAAGTTGGTATTATCACACAAAAAGAAGGGTGGATGGGGTGAGTAACAGGGAGGTAAAATCAAACGCGTCAACCACAAAATGGCCTTTGTGTTGTTACCCGCAGCGTTTTTTTTTTTTTTTTTTTTTTTTTTTTTTTTTTTTTTTTTTAAAAGGTAGCCAAGGTATAAACTGCCAGCCTTCCCAAATTTTTTCTGAAATGTTTTCCATAAGTTAGAAGTTATTCCGGAAATCCCAAATTTAGTGAGGAGAAAAAAAAATCGAAGAATGTCACAGTTGTTGTTAAAAATTAGGATTAGGTGGTCACTTTTGAATGGGAAGACTGAAATGTTTGCAGAATGACCCCAAACAATGGTCATGGGGGTGTGGGCAGTTATCGATGTGCATGTAACTACGTTTCTTTTTCAAGCCCCACATTTGTCTGTCTGCAGAAAACGTAAGGGTAAGAACTGCTTTCAAGTCAAAAGCCGAACTGCCCACTGGCCCCTTCTCAGCCCACTACAGCCCCTCGAAAAGCTCCCTGGTTCCCTCAATTTTGACTCCAGAGGGGTGGCAGCTATGTTAGAGGATGCCACTGTTCAAGTGAAATATTGTTAGTTTTGTGATTATCGCTGGAACATCCACAACCTGTATTTTGTTTACCTTGTCAAGGCTGATGCTAGGATTTAATATAATTTTTCATATTTTTGTAAAGTAGATGTTTGTGACATGTCGGTCGTTACAACCGGTGGCATGTTTTGTTCTCAACATGGCAGCAGCCCTTGGCATAATCATTTACTAAATGATGGCATGATTTCATACAGGTGGTGTGAGTCTGTGCTTGTTGAATATGCATACTTGTGTTTAGATGCGAGTTTCATGCATGAACAAATATGCGTTACTGCTTGTGTGCTGTTGTTGTATGTAAGTATATAAACATATGTTAAAGGTAGGGATGTAAGTGCCCACATGTATATTTATACTTGACCTTTGAAAGAACGTTTTGAGCTGAAGCAAATTAGAATAGTGGTGCTCAACAAATGCTATTCAGTATTAAGCATCATTCGCATTATTATTATTGTTGTTGGTTGTTTGTTGTTGTCTGCATGCATGGCGGGGTTGTCCTTTCAAGGTGTGCATAAGTGATTGTGAAGAGCTGTGTGTGCAGGATGTGCATGAGTCGCCCCAGTACAAAGACGTCCTGTGGCATTTCCCCTCCGTCGTGTCTTGCTGGAACTTTCTGTTCATCAGCCTGGGAAATGGCAGGTGAGTGTGTGTGTGTTGTGTGTGTGTGTGTGTGTTGTGTGTGGGTGTGTGGTGTGTGTGTGTGTGTGGTGTGTGGTGTGTGTGTGTGTGTGTAGTGGTGTGTGTGTTGTGTGTGTGTGTGTGTGTGTGTTGTGTGTTGTGTGTGGTGTGTGTTGTTGTGTGTGTGTGGTGTGTGTGTGTAATGTGTGTTGTGTTTGTGTGTGTGGGTGTGTGGTGTGAGTGTTGTGTGGTGTGTGTGTGTGGTGAGTGTGTTGTGTGTGTGTGGTTGTGTGTATGTGTGTGTGTGTGTGGGTGTGTGTGTGTGTGTGTGCATGTGTGTTTTGGTGTATGTGTGGTGTGTTGTCCTGTGTGGTGTTTGTGTGTGTGTGTGTGTGTGTTTGTGTGTATGTGTGTGTGTTGTCCTGTGGTGGTGTTTGTGTGTGTGTGTGTGTTGTGTGTGTGTTGTGTGTGTTTTTTAATGTCACCAACTTTAACTTCCTATAGATTATCCCTAAAAATTGTTAGGGCAAATTCATGTTATGATTCCCAGTTGCCTCAGTTTGGCATTCTGAAAATCTCACCCTGAGCCTTAGAGATTTTTATACCTGACCAACAAAAAGCCACAAACTCTGACATCTTCAACACAGTGCAC